>PNEQ01117636.1:0-11152 GCA_003012365.1 Medauroidea extradentata | reverse complement strand
ATATATATATATATATATATATATATATATATATATATATATATATATATATATATATATTATTGAGGTAATAACCTTTGTTTTCAATCTGATGTTAATTTCAGTAGACATTTTGATTTTTATTGATATATGTCGTAACTTAAATAGTATTATTTTCATGAAATAATTTTTACGCATATAATTTCAAAGCGCCAGATAGTTCACTTACCCCATGTTACGTGGACGTACTACGATCCAATGAGCGAATGTACACACCCATAATACCTCAGTCTGACTTTATGTATCGTGTATGCTATCCACTAAGAGTTGGTGTGTACTCGGATTTGTTGATTGTATCGTGTGCAGTGTTAAATATGATTACAAGGTTTTCTATGGTACTTGACTACTAAAATACAACAAATTAAATTGACAGTAAATACTTACATCTATTGTGAGCAATATAGAGGAAATGGTCGTAAGTAAAACCTACTTCAAAGCAAACTAGAATCCAATTATACTTGTCTTTTCAGGTGAAATATTATATTTATTTATAATTGTTTGTGGAAGTGAAACAATATGCATGGTTAAAATTGTATGTATACATATTGAATTTTAACTTTAGAAAATACCTTCAGTTGCTCTTGCATCAAACTTCTTCTTCTCCCCATCTGTATCCGTAATATCGTTAAAACAGGTGCAAATTTTTATTTACTAAAGTTCACTTGGTAGACTAAAATTATTAAATTAGACTTGACATTTACATCATTTTATGTAATTTTTCTAATTCAGTCTTTTCAATGGGTGGTTTTACAGTACCGGATACAAACCCCCAAAGCTCATATTTTACGAGAACAGCTTGCGCCTGTATTCTCAAAGTATGATAGTAGTTGTCTTGTTTCAAGAGATCAGTTCTTAAAATATTTTGAGTCATATTACACATACGAATTTTCATATAGAAGTGAGTATGATTTTTACCTACCCTCCTTTCAGCAATGAAAATAACTTCAGTCTTCCTTGATAACTTAATTTGATCAATGAAATTTACCTGTGTTTTGTAACTTTTTGATAATATTATTTAAAAGTGTAGATTTGTATAATCAACAAAAGTTTTATTGTACAGAACATTAAGTATTTATTGCAAGAACACATTCTTTCTTTACTTTTTTCTAAATCTATCTTAATTGATTTATTAATAAAAAATTAATTGATGAATGTCACATGACATTCAGTCCGGTCCACTCATCTGATCATTGTGGTCAAATAGTCAATATGTGTGATTTTATTAGACGGCTATTCCGGAAATATTGCTGTTCTTGTTTAATAACACTTCGTCTTCATTACTCACTGAGGAAGGTTCTTAGAATTTTGGTTCTCTTTGTTATGAAGTCCTTTCGTAATCGGACGCATTGTCCTACTCCTATGACATCTCCTCCTTCTCCTGTAAAGGTTCGTTTTTGTCCATTTTTGCTTTTATTTGAGGTGTCAGAGAAGCAATTGGTGATCTTGCAAGAGCTATATCTATATCAAGGATATTGTCCACAAAAGACTTGAGTGCTGCAGCCGATGCTTCTCCATACATTCTCATTTGTGGATCCACACCGGATAGTCCTACTGCTTCACATATTTTTGGATAGACATCTGCTATAGCACTGATGCAGGTCTGGTTTCCAGGATTTACTTTTACTCTATTTTCATCTTCATGAATTGAGATTTATCAACGAGTCTTGAGTACCTCCAAGTTGTTTTAAGTTTGTTAATGGATACATATGGGTACAACTATTTTCAGGAACAGTCACACTTGGACCAGAGACTCCATCACCTGAGATGCGGTGATATAGCCAATAGCTTCTATGTCTAGGTCGTTTCTCTCCTTAAAGACCCCAAACAATTCCTCTTAAAAATCCTCCCTCTGTGTTAGAAACGTCCTTCCTGCTGAGTTGGACAGCTGCTGCCTATTTAACACCCTTATCTTGAGTCAATGTCACAGCTTGAGAGTTATCTATCTCAGTGGGAATTTTAAACTTGACTGAAGTGTTTTGCTCCATATCTTCCCCGCTTCCATGCAACCGTTCCCCAACGACGAATGCATCTCGGTTTTTAAGCGCTGAGAATATCCCATTAGTGATCACGTCTGCTGTCACATCCATGCAGCTAACTGAACTAAAATATAACGTCCAGAACTCCTTCATAATGTCCACAAGATGTTGGAGTGATGGAGTTTTGTGTCGTGGGACAGAGAGGCTGCTAAGGTTTTTCAAACGGTCATCGCTCCAATTCCTGTACTCTTGTTGTCCTGATATTTCAATCAGTGTTCTCTGACGTAATGTTTTCCATAATGCTTTGCTATCCCCATCAGCTTATTTTGAACATGTACACGTGGGTCCATGACGAAGATTTCTATTCTGTCGGTGTTTATGTGTACATGACAACCGTATCCCCGTTGCACCTGACATTGTTCTTCCATCTATAGTTGGTCCATGATGGCTTCTTCGAGCAATCCTTCCACCACGAAGAAGACAACAGTGAGGTTGCCTTATTTTTATTAATGCAGTTTTATAACACCATCACGTGTGTTTTTCTTAAAAATTTGTCCCGCCCATCATTTGTTCTGTCTCCTGGCAAAATGATAGTTGCTTCCATTTATATTTGTTTAAATAGTTCCATTATTGCAAACTTTGCTGTGTACAAGAGATCCAATATAACTAAGCGGTCTTTCTCGCTTGTCTTATGACTGCCTTATGTATGCTGAACAATATTTTAGTTGCCGATAGCAATATAGGTAGGTGTTCTAGTGTTTGGACTGGCTTGCCTTACTGAGGAGTGAACCAGGTGGTATTATGAGGTTTCAGTCAGTTGGAGTGATATCGTCCTGCGCACAGTGCTTGCCTGAACACATTTAATATGTCCTGAAGTTCGAGTTATCGATGTATCGCCCTGGCTTCATTCCTCATTTATTAAATGACTAGGTGAATAATCTTTCCTTCGTGTATGAAGTGTCCCTATTCCTATTGGTTAACAATTTTGACATTGGAAGCAACTATAATTTTTTTGTATATTTTCATGGTTTACACCTTATTGAAAATTGCCCTATAACTACTTCATAAGTTGTGGCTTGCTCGTGTTCGGTTATAGCAAAAGTAAGATACACAACAAAACTATATTTCTGGTTGTATTATTTCGCCAGAGTTTTCCACTTATCACGGAAAATCATAAAATGTTTCAAGTTCTAGCAGTGATTGAAATACGGTCACATGCATATTTGGTAAGAATTTAATAAATGTTTGCTATTCTGTGCTACAAAAACACTTTTGATGAGTAAATTACTGTCGCATGTTAAACAAAAGTTAACACTATATCTGCATCTAAAAGACTACATGAAAACTAAGATCTCCCATACGTATTTAAAAAAAAATTCTTCAGTAAGTTATTAATGTGCACTTGACTTGACGTTTAAATTGTTTCACACTGAACAGTCTTGAGAATATTGTGAGACATGATGGTCGTTAAATGTGCTAAATTGTGATATTTGCCTTGCATTAAAAGCAAATGTTTAAGGAATAACGAGCAAAATGATTTCCAATATCACAAATAATACAACTGTGTAATATCTATTGCACATTTTTCCTGGACGCATGAGTAGTAATTGTAACAAAGTAGAAAATTATTTTGAACGAAACGTTAAGTAGCTTGCAAACATTTTACTCTTTTAAAATTACAAACAATTTACCTTAAACATTACAAACAATTTCCTTTCTTTATTTCAGTTGACATTAATAAGAATTTTAATTAAGTAAACAATTAAAATATATTTTAAAGGTCATTTCCTTTAAATAATGAGTATATTATAGACGAATACTCATGGGAAGACAAAAGAAAACTTAGTTTTCATTGCAGAAAATGTGTCATTAGTAAGACAATTTTGAAATAAGAGCTTAATATATTTTTGTAAATTCACCACAATAAGTTTTTTCTTTTAATTCTAGGTACTTATTGACAACCTAAATGTTCCTGATAAAGTGACAGTATTTTTGCGCCCTTTGTTTGTAATATGTTAAATGTTGAACGTAAAAAGTACACGAAGTATATATCTTTTGTGCAAATGTCTATAAGGGAGTTTAATTTTTCGTAACTTAAAATTTCTTTTTGGTTATCACTAAGGATTACTGCCAATTTCATTATATTTTCGCGAAGACTAGAGGAAGACCGATATTGCGTCTATAAGTCCGATTGTTTTTTTTTTATTCACACTTTTTTTATCCAATGCAATTTTAGTCTATTCACGCCGGAAGGTGCTGAAGCTGATGTTCTTGTTTCTGTCATAGTTTTGTTCTGTTTATATTTTCTTGAACGTTCATTGTGATCCGTGTATGATTGTTGGTCTGGTGTTATGTGTTTTCTGGACAGAAGTTGCTACAAATTTCTCAAATTTATTTTAAGAAGGGCACAACTTAAAAGTAAATATATCGAGAACACATGATTACAAGATTTCCTTTAATAAAGAAGCGTCTGTAAATTAAGATATTCTCCAGAATTTACACTTACATAAGAGCTTGTTCGTGCAAGCCCCTGCATATCGTTATACTAGATCACGGGTGTTTATTTTTCTTTATAAAAAATTTTGGTATCCACTTAAGTTAACTACAGAGTTACCAGTTTATATTTGAAAACACTTTTATTCCTCCCACGAAGCAAATACCTGGTTTGACATGCGAAATAAGAATCGAGTTGCTATATTCACACTTCGAAACATACACGAATATTTACACACACAAAAACGTAGACAATTAGAAAAAATTAAAAATTTCCTATTTTTTTTTAAATTTTTTTTTGTATATCCTTAAATAGTTGTTTTTAATCGTATATTATTTCTTTAAAGCAGACCAGTCGCACATATCCTTGGAGTTAATGGCGCAGCAGGTGGTGCTGATGGTGTTGGTAGACTCCTCGTAAGGTCCACCACATGTGTTGATACTACTGACATTCTCCTCGGCAGCGAGAACTTCACCCCATCGCGTAGGTCGCCTGTCACACCACTGCTGGTGCCGATGGCATCATTGTAGACGACGCTGTCTGGATGGAGGGTGGTGGTGACATATCCAAGCTTCCTGAGGTGGCAGTTCGTCATAACCCCTCCCCCCTCACATTCCAACACATGGTGGCTGGCGCCTCTTCCGTCATCCACTACGATATGGCACCGGACTCACTGATGAATAGTTCCTCGGCGTCTAGAAGGGGATGGGGCGATATCGTGATCGACCTGGTCGACAGCAAAGTTGGCATTGGCGACGGTGGCGAAGTTGGCAACCACTGCGGTGGCTGCGGCGAAGCTGACACCAACATTGGGGGCATGTTTTGGCAGGTGCGCTGCCATTTGGTGTAACCCAGACAAGGTGTTGCAGAGCTCACCATAACGCGAATCCGGATCTGCATATTGCGTGACGAGAGCAGTTGAATTTATTCTAAAAGAAGGTGATAAGCTCTTCCCTTTGTTATCCATCCTTTCCGAAACCGCTTCATGAACTCGTTTTATTTCGTGAGATCATAAGGCAGACAAACCATCGACCTAAGGACGTATCCTGCAAGTCTTCTCCCAAGCAGGAGTAAGACCACTGCTACTCAAAGTCCAACTAACGATCAGCTCAGCAACAAGACTGCGGCGTCACCCAGATCCCCTGAGTACCTGCGATATACCATACATCTGAGTTTTCACCTATGTAGCTGTCCACCTTCCAGGGTTCCATAACCCCTTCTCCAGATCAACATTGCTCGAGATACGCTACGCAGGACTCTACTGCGTGCCTCAGTGGGGACATTGTTATAAATTTCAATAGCCTCGCCTGGAGGATGGGCTAACATAGACGACAGTGCAATCAGGTCAGTAGTTACACAAGACAAGGGCCTCAGCGATTCTCCCCATATGCACTGAGGTGTAGCAATATAATGCAATGCATTATGGGAATTATAGTGGTATGTCTTCTTCAAGCCTTCCAGCTGTTACCATCTCGCCAGGATGATTCTGGGTCGAAACCCTTAATGTGCTGTCATCTGTCACTAGCCGAAACAATCATCAGTCACCGACATTATATTGACGGTGAGATCTAAGCTGTTCAAAGGGTCACCCAGCACATAGTAGAATATTAACTTTAATATTTAAACCGCCGTTCTTGTCGTATCTAATTTATGTAGTTCAAGTGTGTAGTATTCTGTAATCTAAACTATGCAAAGCCACCATATTTAGATACTGTATTCCATTAAATCGTATCCCTCAGCCAAAAGCTTTATCCACTACTGCTATCACTAAGATTTAAATATGTATGTCGTCTTGAAATTACTATCAGATATGTACTTAATTTTGTAATGTTATTTGATGTGGAACACTTTTTGATTATGTGACAGTAACAGGTCGGATTTTTCCATGCCAGTGGCAAGTATGTCACCAAGTAAATACGGTTTTATGTTTTCTTCGTGATAACATTGTTATATGAGCTTCAATAAATACATTCTTCATTATTGCAAGTTTGCTGGTACATGTCTTTTCTGGTACATTATCTTTCCTGGTTGTCGTTGATTCAGTTGTCCCGGAAATATTACACCTCTCATGTTCACAAGTCGGCCAGCTCACTGTAACGTATGTGAACTTTCACGTGTTTCGCCAGGCATAGCAGTAACTGAAGCTAAAATTATCAGTGAAAAACGTAACTGAAAATATATAGAAAAACATTTGGAACATTTGCCGTAGGAATGGTTCGTGTGTGATAGCGAGATTGTTGCAAGACAGTGCCTATAGGCCTACCAAATTCTCTATCAACCTGATACATAATAATATTATATAAAGATCGGTTGGTTAGTAGAAATGATATGAAGAACTACTGAAGTTGTCAGTAATAGCAATATGTTCTAATGAGATAAAAAGATGCTGTATTCTTGTAGGGCACTGTGCCACATTCTGTAAAGTAAGTTGTATTACTTATTTGTTGTTCTTAGATCTAATGCTTAACGTAATCAACCGTGTGTGTCACGTTCGCAGTTCTCGTTATTTGTTTGTACCATCTGTATAACAGAATGTAGGCAAAATTTTTTACACCTTAAAATTATTCATTACCAATTTGTAAGTACTGACTCAGACGTATTTTTATGTCGATTTAAGCAGTAAACTATAAAGAATTGCTTAAATAAACGTCAGCAGGAAAACAATATAAATTCGTCATTTTGAAAGGAATTTTCTGTTAACGAGTGATTGATGGTGTGTGTGACAGCTGAAAATGAATGAAAATTTAAAAAAAAAAATGATTTCGCTTGTTTTACTATCAAACAAAAATGTTTCATGTTACGTTCAGTAGCGCACTAGAGCAGCGCAGCGATGGTATTATGGCTGTAACTCGACGAGGTGAGATGTCAGGCTACTCGTGCGTGATCTATTGAGTGAAATAGTAACAACACAATCTTGTGTCGCTGCCCGATAGCTGTCACCACTACTCTAAGTTGATGGTTGCTGCTCCCGTACCCGTTACGGCCGTTATTAAATAACCAGTTTTTCAAACAACCTCAGCTACCATCAGTTATCGATTCTAGTTCTCGGTATCTGCGGTAACGAAGTACACGTATCAGTATTTTTCTGTTCTTTTTTATCAGTTATATGTATGTAATCGTGTTGATTTAATATATTAGTTACTATTTTCATGTTTATAAGAAAGTATTGAACATGGTCGAAGCATTCAGACGAAAAACGAGTGAAATTTTTTGAGATTTTGGTGTGTTTGTTTAGGTTTACCTGTTGTAATGACTTAAAAGTATAAGAATTTAGTTGTATACTACATGCGAATGGAATTTGAATAGTTAGTTTATATGTTGTATTGTTTAACTTAATACGTTAATGTACAGCATTTTGTAAGCACTATGAGCATACAGATAATTTTATATAACTTTGAAGAAAATATACAGCTATTATTGGTTTGACTGGATAGGCTTATTTTGCAATGATTTAAAACTTTAAAAATTTCATGTTATAATGATTTGATTGAGATTAAAAAATTGTGAAAGCTGTTTGAACAATTTTCACATTTACGATCTACGTCATCACCATTTCATTCGATAACATTTTGCTGTTATCTTTATCAATGTACGAAAATATAACTGCATGTAACGGAATCATGTTTGAAACATTTTTCCGTTACATGCCAGCGATGAGGAAGCAAACAGTTAAATATGTGAAATGAGTATCAATACCATTTCAAATAACCGATAACGAATAACTCTTTAAATAACCGGTTCCTGACCACCAACGATAACTGCTGGAACCGTTACAGGAAAGTAACCGTTATGAGCATCACTGCACGATTCTTGCTAAATTTCACTTTTCCAAAACGATTATGGCTTAAAAATTTAGAAATTTTGAAATAATACTATGATGTACGGTATAATATGATAAACTGGCAATAAGTGTTATGAATGACACATAAAGAGAACAGAAAAATACTGGATCTTACCTCTCAAAGTATTCCATCTTTATCTATCCAATTCAGGCATGAAATGTGGCTATATATAAATTTCTTTGATTGGTAAAGATCCTGTAAATGAAAGCAAATGTGAGCCAGTTTTACAATAATGGTAAAGCTAGACCTTGTGTTATGGCTTTGGGAGCAAGTCCATCAACTTGAATAATGTACGTTAATATTGATTGATGTAAGGTTTGCAATCATGTTTCAACAAGATAATATGCAATTTTGAAAAGTGTATAACGTGACAATCTCTGTTAGTGCGCACACACTTGCGTTTTCATGATGAATCTGTATTGATACGTTTTTATTATTGAAACGAAGTTCAATCAATGCAGCGTACTTTCCAGATCTATGATGTAATCATTGAGTCTCTACAGCTGTTTTATACGACGATGGATGTGTGGCAGTTCCGGGATAGGCGAGATTGTGAGGAGAGCTACGTGACACTCTTACTTCAGCAGAAGATTCAATATCGCTCTTAAATTGATCTTTATTAAATGAAACGAATTAGGCACATTTCTCTTCTAAAAATAAAATATTCCTTCAGGAATTGAATTTGTGTTTGTCTCATTTTACTTTATTTACTTAAGCTCCAGTCATATTCATGAAAGCACCAGTTGCTATATCCAAAAAAAAATCTTGTTTTTAAAATAAATTGTATTTACGTTTCCAGATATTTGAGAAAAATCTGCCCATCTTAAAAATATTTCGGCGTTCATCTCCTACATTTTAATAAAAGGAATTATGAGAACTCTCAGTATGCGCTATGAATACTACAAATTAATATCTTCAACTTTCTACCTTGGTTGCACAGCACTGTACCTTAAGATACTAAAAATTACTCCTTGTGTGTAGTTTTAATAATCTTCCCTCAATGTTGGACGTCCCTGTCATTACCAGAACCTAGTACTCCACAGACCTCCACATCTTCTGCAGTCGTCAGATTCTGCCTTGTTGTGGTGCCCGACACTAACAATCCCAGGACATTCTTTCCACCTTGAAAATAAGAAAACACTTTATTAGTACACGCCATATGCTTGTTAAATGTGCTTGCTAGGTTTATTACACTGATGGTTAAGTACCCTAACCATAAGATACTAGCTTCTTACTGCTGTATGTTGCTTGTGGCTTTGTGCGTGTCTGTATATACTGTAAGTATAGGGGTGACTGGACAAGAGGTGTGACTTCGGGATGTTATCTAAATCAGATTGAATGTGTACAACACTTCAGTTTTTTTTGTTGGAACGAGTGTCTAAATGTTTTCAGGATGCGTAGTAAACAATTCAGCTGTTGATCTGTTGATGGGAATGGCGATTCAGCAAGCTAGAACAGGGTGGCTGGAGCACAGAGTGGGGGAGAACTGACACTAGGGAGGCCAACCCTCACATCGTTTGGTGGCGACAGTACTCGAACCCCTTTATGATACTTACAATCTTCTTCGTGAATATTTAATAAATCTACAGTAGAAAAATTTTGTAAACGTAAATCGCAAAGAAATTTTTTCCTACAAGACTTTAAAAGTTGTGATACAAAAAGTCTTGAAAAATCTTTTATTCAACAAGTGATCATTATTTTAATTTTTATATATAAAATATTAATATGTTTATCAGTTTTATTTTCTGTGATTTTTAATGTTAAAAATATATCATCAGCGCCAGCTGAAGCAACCTTCTCATATGCATAAACATTAAAATAAATATTAGTTCTTTTCATGTAATGAAATTTTTTCTTGACACATTGGATATTCGAATCACTAAGGACATCATAAATTCATGTTGATATTGTTCATAATGTTTAACTTTTGCAGGATGAATTTTTACTTTGTGCAATTTGCCTTTGCCAACCTATGATCACCATCAGCACTAATACTTTTTCCCATAATTATTTTTTCACGTCCATTTGAAGCGTTCAGTATTCTCATTCGCAGCTGTTCTTTGTAGGCATCACAGTTAAAATCTTTTTCCAAAGACAAAGTACATAAAATACGTTCAGTAAAATATACAACAAAAACTCCATAGTCATATGCAGGGGTGTTAATTAGATGTTCGGGGGGGGGGGGGGAGCAAATGCCTCTCTCCATGGATTTAAACTTTTAAGTGTATAAATATATTTTTTGTATTATGATTTCAATAATTCTAACTTAAGCACATAAAACTGGAGTTTTATTATTACATTTTCTAATTTATACATTCTTATAAAAAGATGCAACAAGGTCACTGTCGTCGAAAAAAAATCTTGCCCTCCCCAAGAGAAACCTGGAATGACACCCCTGGTTTTATGAGTCATGTTTGAATGGGTGTCACAGGGATCAATAATGTGCCATTTATCTAACAAATAGCTCTGAAGATACACTGTCTCCTTCGTATTTGTCGTGTGTAGTATTAGTGTAACACAAGCATCAATGACAAAATTATATAGGTAGGTTTTAGTATTTAAAGTCTCGAAATCAGACTGTCTAAAGTCTCTGTTTTCGTAGGATATTACCATTTTATCTTTGCCAGGTGTGGTGACCACTTGTGTGATCACCACTTGGGGCATTAAGTTGCCTCAACGTGATGTTTAGGGTGTACCAGAATTCCGGCATGGTATAATGCAGGTGTGTTTTTTCTTGTGGGCGGCGCGGGTTTTTGCGCGCACAGTTTGGCTGTGGAGTGAGTTGTTGCTCGAGGAGTGTC
>PNEQ01117634.1:0-32140 GCA_003012365.1 Medauroidea extradentata | reverse complement strand
TACTATTTACACAAAAGAAAAAAAAATACATCTACATAAGTTCTCTGTATATGGAAAGGTTACTAGTCACTCGCAATGGTGGACCCAAAGAAATAGTACCGCAGAATCTTTCTGGCCTAGAATCACCTTCTTCCTCCTACTTGCTGCGGTCCCACTCGCTGGACGCCCTTGAACAGTCGTCGCAATCCAATACTCGTCATTATCACTTCATATCACACTAGGCACCTGCCAGCAAAAACTCTCTCTCTCCTGCTGCAGCTCCCTCTTATATACCTCACCCTCCTTCTTCTCGAATTATCTCAGCGGGTCTCTGTTCTCCAACCTCCTGGAAAGATGTCGCTTCAAAGTCACGCACCACCCCGAGAGATAAAGAGGGAACAGGATCATTCCAGATCACGATATTTTCTCTTGGTTACCCGATACTGGGTGCAGGTGGTTATCATGGAGTAATACAATCCATGCGGCAACCGAGGAGGCCTTTTAGCGCTGCCGCCACTGTATTGTATTTCGCCGCCCTGCCCGACAGCCACGGCGCCGAGGAGTGAGTGGGAAGGGGGTGTCCTAGCTCCGCCACCACAGTATCGTACTACACCGCCCAGCCAGACAGTCGCGGCTCGCAACAATATGTTTTCTGTATTGACAGAGCTGTGGTAGTGTACTTGTTAGATCATTCGCCATTTACCATGGGGATTTCGGTTTGATTCTCTGTAGGGTCGCTCCCAACTTTCACTTGTGGGAAATGTGGCAGGTATTGCCATGCCAATGATGGCTGTCAGGTTTTCTCCAGGCACTTTAATTTTCCTACTTTCTCATTTTGCTGCTGCTCCATAGTGTCTAGTTTCATTCTCACCATCGCTTGAGTTTGACATTAAGCTCTGACTTAATATCTCTCTACGCTCCACTCCTTCTATACCTTGTGAACATTTTATTTTGAGACATCAAAATATGTGATACACCATGCATCAGATTGTAATATGTAAAAATAATTCTTCAATACTGTATTTTTAAAAATGTTATCCAGCGATACCATTGTACACAGTCCTGCCCCACCCCCAGCCAGGGAGGGGCAACTTTGAAAACTTAAATTTGAACCCACATTTTTATTGCAGATTCAGATTTTCCAGAAAAAAAAGTAAGTTATTTTTTTCATTGCATGACAGATAGCTCTGTGGTCAACAAAAACAAAATAACAGTTTAAAAAAATGGTATCTCTAGAAAAATGTATGGAATAAAAAAATAAAAATAGACGTGGTCAGTAATTTGTAAATAAACTAGTTTTAGGTGAGTCCCATTGCTTTCACTCTCCAGGTGCTTTATTAATGTGAGTCTTCTTACTTCTTACTATCGGGTTGCTTTATTAATGTATGTACCCTTGACTCCCACTATTGGGATGTTTTATTAACGTGAGTCCCCTTACCTCTAACTAATCAGGTGCTTTATTATCGTGAGTCCACTTGCCTCTCACCAATGGGGTGTTGTAGTTGGTGTGTCCCCCCGTGTCACTCACCGACGGGTTGCTTTATTAACATGAGTCCCCTTGCTTTATTAATATGAGTCCTCTTGCCATTCACTATCAATGTACTTTATTAATGTGAGTTACCTTTCCTCTCTCTCTCCTCCTTGCATTTCAGCATTACTTCATTCACTGGTTGAATAATGTGTGTAATAAACATATCATTCTACCTCCATCCATCGGTTCTCAAACCTTAGCTGATACAAACAGCTCAAATCTCTTTAGTCCAGTGAAGTGAATGTGCAGCGCATGATTTTCAAAGATACTTGTAATTTTCTACTGGCCACTAACCACCTTGTATTTCTTATAATACAAATAATTTAAATAAAGAAAATATTTGCCAGCTGTGGTTTCTTGGTGAAGAATGTGTCTCGGGTGTGGGAAGTTTATTCTTCTTGTCACTCATCATTGCACATTTTTGTACACATGAAATTTTCACTCAACTTACACTTCACTCTGTTGAATGTCAGACAGAACTCCTATTTCAAACCTTTACAACTAGGCAGTGTCTCCCTCTGTCAATTCTAGAAACAAGGCCTCGAGTGTGATCAGCTCTTTATTGGTGTTTGGGGTGAGTGTGGGTGGGTGAGTCGCGAAAGGTACGCTGTAGGCCTGCAGCGGTTCACCGACCTCAAGCTTGATGCTTGGTTTACCCGGAAAACTGAAGTCTCGTATATTTCTTTATTTTTGTCACAGCCTATATTCTGCTGCAAAAATTATTGTGTGACACTCTGACCTTTTCCGGCATAACATCAATTATAAATCATATATAGGCCCTAATATATATGGGCATGTGTGGAGGTAAAAAATTGAAAATTACAACATTTTGGAGGAGGCCCACTCGTCTATGCCCCTGTTGAAACCACATTGTTTGTTGCCAGTCCAAGGGAAGGCCTTTAAGCAATATTGGAAGATCAGTCTCCAAGAATGTTTGATATTTATCACCGTTTATGTTGCCGTTGATAAAAAATGGACCAGTGAGTTTGTCACTCATGATACCACACCAAACACTCACATTCCACGGATGCTGATGTTTAAATTACCAATAAAGCATTTGTTTTGATTTATCATACAATGGTTCGTAAAAATATACTAATCTGAGAACAATTCTTAAGAAAAGAAATTGAAGTGTGTCTGTATTTGCTGAAGCGACCACAGGCTAATTGTTACTCGGTTTCGGAAATCACTCTATGAAGTTCCTAATGGAGGGAAATACGGAATGGATGATATTTTGTACATTTAAAAATTTGGCCAAGTGCTAATGTGGGGGTTATGATTCACTGCATCTAATATTGCAACTGTACTTCAACGGTTCCTCTTTTGTGATTATGCAGTTCCGTTGATGGAAAAACTGTTGAATAACCTGCTAATATTAAATTCAAAGTAAAAAATTAAATAGCATTTTAATGAAGAAAAGTGTTTTGAAGGATATGCACTAGAGATAGAGTTAGAAAATGACAAAAAAAAAAAAAATATATATATATAAACCACTTCCTCAAGTGCAATTATTGATCACGCTTTTTCTAATATTAAAAACGAAAACATAAATGTTGAAAATATTCAAAATAAATAATTATTCTGATCACTATTGCGAATTAATAAAGTTAAATAACCAATTGTCGACTTATACACCTATATGTGAATACAAAAGAATTTTCACTAATGAAAAGATTAATCATTTTGTAAATTTATTAGCCTGTGAAAACTGGAATAGGATAAAAGATGACAATAGTATAACTCTAAATTTTCAATATTTTCTCAACCAATTTTGTTTAAAATTTGTACAATGTTTTCCCAAAATAAATGCCAAGTTTATAAAAACTAAATAGTAAGACTGAATATCTTAAAGTAAAAACTTTTTATAAAAAAAAATTTGTACAATACCTCTGTACATAAAAATGAATACTGACTGACTGACTGACTGACATATCAAACTGCAGTCCAAACCACTGAACCTAGAATTGTGAAATTTTTTTGTTGTGTTCCCCTCAGGTCGTAGGCGAGCACGAAGAAGGGATTTTTCGAAATTCGACCTCTAAGGGGGTGAAAAGGGGTGGAATGTATTTCTAAAGGAACGTCGATAGAGCTCAAACCCGGTGGCCTATAATCGTGATTTTTACTTTGCTACGACAAACATAAAAATGCATATCAGCCAATTTAAGAATTTTTCGAAATTCTACATTTAAGGGGGTGAAAAGACCTTAAATGTTTCCAATTAACTATTGATATCTATTGAATCCTGCAGGATAGAGAGTTGGTATGCACTACAAAATGTTGCTTACATAAATACCCAAAAAGTAGTTTAAGGATTTTTTTGAAATTCAACCCCCAGCAGTAAAAATGGACAAAATGTGGTTTTTTTTAATCGGCTATATTACTGAAACTTAATTGACTATCGTCGTGATTTTTACTTTAGTTGGTTACGTATCCAAATGTTTATGACAGGACTCCAAGATGTTTAGAAATTATTTAATTAAGTGTATGAATATACGTGAAATGTGTTTTCGATTATTTCTCCATATATATCAAACCAATTGAGATATTGAAGTTCTCTTTGCTTAAGTGATGCTTTTGTAAATATTCCAAGTACCATTAAAATGTATTTTCAGAATTCAACCCTAAAGAGGTTAAAAAATGGGTAAAATGTGTTTTCGATTCACAGTTTAGTTGTATTGATTCCTTTGATTTTTATATAGCGACGTTATATTTGTTTAAGATTGATGCTTACTCAAATAACCAAAATTAAATTTCACAAATTTTCGAATATTGCCACATGAGGTGAAATGGGGTGAAAAGTGGTGAAATGTGTTTTCAATTAATCGTCAATGTATCTTGAACCCAGCGGGGTAGTGTCGTGATTTTCACGTTAAAGAGACACCAGTAAAATAGTCTAAAATGTGATTCAAGGGTTTTTCGAAATTCAGTCTCTTAGGTGGTGAAAAGACCCGGAATGTGTTTTAGATAAATCGTCTTATATAAATTGAACCCATTGAGCTATTCAGTTTATTTTTGCTTCAGGATGATGATTAGGTAAGTTGTCGCAAAATAAGATTTTTCAAAATTCTAACTCCCAGTACTGTACAGGGGTTACCCATATATGTGATTTTTAATGAATGATTGATTTTGTTTCGACTGTACGAGCTATCATCGTGATTATCACTTCACTTGAATACTTGAAGAAATATTTAGGATGTGAAATTAGGATTTTTTGAAATTCAACACCTAATTGAGTGAAAAGGCATTTAATTTGTTTTCTATCAGCTGATAATACTTACCTAACCAGTAGAGATATTGAGGTGGTGTTCACATCAGAATGAAGCTTACGTAGGTATTTAAAAAAAGTAATGCAAGTTTTTTATTTTATAAGATAACTTAATTATTAAGAAGAAAACTTAGTTTGTACACTTTTGAGGCAGACAGTCCAAAAACAAGGATGACCAGCGAGAAACAAATTATATAGGAGTTTCGTCCAACAGTTATATCAAGACGTTTTGTTTTACGACCTCTATGAGCCTAGAAAAGTAAAATTTAATGCAAAATTTAGTTTTCGTTAATAATTTCAAAGTTATGTTGTGCAGTTGTTTGCAGCGCCAGTCTATTGTTGCGAAGGTTCTTGGCTTAAATTTTACTAAATCTTTGCAGATGTGCAATTCTGACACAAAAAAATGCAAGAAAGATTAAATTAGTACAACTTGATGAAGTTGTTCAAAAGTGATAAACTAAAGTTCCTTGACAGTGTCATCCCACATATACCGTCTCTCTAATCTCAAGGTTGGGGCACCAACTAATTTTTAACTCTGCAAAACATTATCCTGCCAAAACTGCATAGTGGCACTTAACTTCAAGTGAAGGTTTTGAAAAACAAGTATGTTATTCAGGGCACCATCACCAATGGTTGTGCTCGGGGGAAATCAGTCTTCATGCCATGTAAGCTGCGTGTTTCATTCAATTACTTTCTTACATTTAGAAGTCTATAACTACCCCACAATGTCAATTTTCCTGTGACTATAAATAAGACCCATTTGAAGTTGCTGTTAGTGGCAAGGACAAACTCAGTTAAGACTGCCTTTCCTGAGGAAAGCTATAGTAACTTATCCTGCTGCAGAGTTCATAGGCGTAACTAGAGATTATGGGTGGTCTTAGCCTTCACTCCCTAATATGGCAGGGGGTCCGGGGGATCCTCCCCCGGGAAAATTTTGAATTTCATGGTGGAAATGGCAATATTTAAGAAGTTTTTGGTATCTGGACATTGAATAGAACACTGGTAGAAATATTAATATTTCTTGAAGATAATTTTTTAAGTAATGAATTTAATAATTACAAAACCTAAAAACTATAACACATATTAGTAGCCAACTAGCTGGTTGCTGTTGTGCGCATGCGCAAATTCCATGAACTGAAGGAAACAATGTACAGTTTTATGCTTTGTATATTTCCATTTCTTACTTTCTCTGTGCATGCGTCTGTGTATACATGTTTGCGTTGGTTACCTATAGATACTTTAGTGTTCCCATTGTTCACATGCTTGTGAAAAGAAGGTTTGAGGAATTCTCCACCACTTTTAAAGGAGTTGGTAATAAGATTTGTGTTGACACCTGTCAGACCTAATGGGTGGTCCTGTGCATACCCAGACCACCCTGTAGCTTCGCCTATGGCAAAGTTAACTCACTAGCAGCTTTGTCATTCTAACACTTGATGACTGAACTGTCTATATGATGTACAAAAGAGTTTTTTCAATTTAAGCAAATATTATCTGCTGTGAGTAACACATGTGAGCAAAGCCACGGACGCACTGCTAGTTAGTACACATAACAGATGTCCAAAAACTTATAAATTATTATTGACAATACAAATTAATCTATAAAATAATTATAAGATTAGCTAAACATAAACAAAATGATAAAAAAATACTAAATGCAACAAATAAATCTAAAACAATGTGGGATATCATTCGAACTGAAAACAATAAAAAATAAAGAGAGATCTAAGAGAAATTAAGATCTATGATAATGATTGTGTTCCAATACTTAACCCAATTATATAAATGAATATTTTGTATCAATAGCAGCTAACTTCGTAAAGTTGTTACCAGACTCAAAGTATAGAAAAGAATTTAGACCCACATGTAATAAAATTCATGTGTTATCAATGGTACTTTTTCTTGTTAATGAAAATGAGGTACTCAAATGCATAAATAAAATGAAAAACACAAATTCTACAGGTTGTGATGAGATACCTTCTAGACTACCTAAAAAATGTAGCATATTATATATTGAAACCATTAGCCTACCATTCCTAATTAATCAATCTTTTGATAGTGCAATTTTTCCAAACAAACTTAAATTGTCCAAGGTTATACCTTTGTATAAGCAGGGTAAAAAAAAAATTCTAACTACAGATCTATTTCTTTTTCAAGGCATTTTCCAAAAATTAAAAAATATATAATGAAAGATAGGTGTATCAGTTACTTAAATATAAACTCTTAAACAACTTCCAACACTGTTTCATTAAGAATAAAAATATAAATACAGCAATAGACAAATTTATAACTACTGTACCATATTAGATGCACTAGACACAAACAAAAATATGCTAGGAATTTTTTTAGGTTTATCGAAAGCTTTTGATACAGTAGATCATTCAGTCTTATTGAACAAAATTGAATCCCTGGGTATTAGAGACAAAGTCTTAAAATGGTTTCTTTGATATCTCTGATAGAAAACAAAAGGTTGAAATAAATCATCTTAATAATTACAACTATGCTGAAAAATATGTTTCTGATACACAAGATGTAATGTATGGTGTAACTCAAGGGAGTATTTTGGGTCCACTTTTATTTGTAATATATGTTAATGACCTAAGTGATATCATAGACAAAGGCAGAATTATATATTTTGCTCACGATACAAATATCATTCTTAGTAGTAGTGATTTAGTTCTGGAAACAAATACCAATGAACCACTTACCAAATTTCAAAATTGATTTTCTCATAATAAATTAACATTAAATACTAATAAAACTAACTTTATTAAATTTTCTCTGAAAAGTGTAGACATGCTAAACATTCGTATCGCTGGGACTCCTTTAGGATTTTTGTGACTCAACTTTAAATAAAAATTTAGTCTGATTTACAGCCCCAGACAGTATATCAGATGCACTGTTCAGTTTTCCTGATTATAACTCAAAGATATAACATTTGCCACTTTATGAAGCTTAATAAGTTTACATAATTCACAACCAATAATATCCTTCCCTTTATCACTAAGGAGTTGCCCATGGCCTGTAAAAACACTTCTGTCTAACACATTTTGATCATACAAAGTAACATTTATAAAATGTTTGCAAATATTTTTTAAAAAAGCATTTGTCTTTTCGATTCCCTTGTTTACCACAGACCATACAGGCAAGTCATGCCTGACTGGCAAATTTTATATGCGTTAGTCCTGCAAGGCATGCTTTTAAAGAGCTTGAAACTGCACTAGCAGTGTTTTTACTAACCTCATTGCTCCCTCCTAGCACCACTATAATGTCTTTACACCTTAGCTCTTTTCTTTCAATAGAATCATGTTTACTTACTTCAACTAATGTTGCACTTGGTTTAATTAAACCTACCACCTCTTTATGCACTAGTTCATTGCTTATTCTACTTGTTAGCCCTCTACCATGATGGTCAGCTAATATTAAAACTTTCCCTTTTTTGTTTCCTTGTCTTGATCACATTTTGTTGTTGTAGCTTAGAGTCATCTTCATATATACTCAGACATTTATATGTGTTTTTACTTTCCACTGACAAAGTGAAAGTCTTCTTTTCTTGGGTTTTTATCCATCCTTTTGACACTTTTACCCAAGTGTTACCTTCTCTGTTGTTTCATTTACTACCTTGTCTTGTTTCACTTGCTGTCTTCAGATCATTTTGAAGTGCTTTTATATAATCTCCTGTAGAGAATTGATCTCCTCCATTAATTTTTTCACCAAGTCCTGGCTTTCCGTAGTATATTTGGCGTCGTATAAAGAACACTCAAAAGCATTATCAGTGTCCTTTTCTTCACTGTCACCGTTACACTCACGATCTCTGCATCCATTGCATACCCATTCACTATTTGGTATTTTCATCTCATCAACATCACTACACTTTCGATAGTGAAACCACTTATTACGTTTGTCGCATAGTATACCATTTCGGACAGTTTTTTTACAAACACCACATTTAAAATCTCTCAACACATTACATTTACTGATTGAACCACGTTTCGCTGCACTCTGTGCCATCTTCACTTTTAAATATTTAATTAGATGTTAGAAAAACAAGTTTACTTTTATTTGTAATATATGTTAATGACCTAAGTGACATCATAGACGAAGGTCAAATTATATCTTTTGCTCACGATACAAATATTATTCTTAGTAGTAGTGATATAACAGTTCTGGGAACAATACTACTTACTAAATTTCAAAATTGGTTTTCTCATAGTAAATTAACCTTAAATACTAATAAAACTAACTTTATTAAATTTTTTCTCAACAAAAGAGTAGACACATTAAATATTCATATTGCTGGGACTCCTTTAGTAAGAGTAATTAATACTAAATTTTTGGGGTATTATAACAGAACAAATGAAATGGAGTAAATATTCTGTTTTTATTTGTTAAAAATTAAGTACGTCCTGTTTCTTACTAAAACAACTTAGTATAAAATTCAGTTTAAAAGCATGAAAGCTACCTATTATGCATATTTTCACTCTTTTATAATATATGGCATAATTTTCTTGGGACATAATAAAAGCATTACAAATGACATTTACAAAAAGAACTACGTATTAGGATTTTGTCAAATGTAAATGAAAGAGTACATTGTAAGCCACTATTTAAGGATCTTAATATTCTACTTGTGCCTTGTATTTATATCTATAATTCTGTTATATATATTTGGAAAAATATGGACCATTATTATCAGTTATCCATGAACATAATATTCATTATAAATACAATGTTTACGTAAATCAGGTAAACCATGTGGCTGCATACAATACTGTTCATTATAGGGGAAGCAAAATTTTTATTACCTACTAAAATCAAAACAATAAAAAAATGTTTACTTTCTAAAAAATGTGTTTTTAGCTTTTTAATTCAGAAATGTTATTATACTGTTGAGCTATTCCTAGAAGATAATACATTGTAAGAAAATAATTTGTATTGACATTTTTGTATGACGTATATGTAATTGTATGTATATAATATTTTCACTTGTGATTTCATGCTATTCTATGTTACTGTTATTAATTGTTTTGTTATTAATTTTTTGACGTGTATTGCGTACCGTACTTTAGTTTCGTTTTAAGATGTATTTGACAATATTATAAGTCAGTTTACATGTTCTATTTCTTTCTTTGTAAAAGAATACACAGAACGAAATAAAATTAAATGAAATATGAAGTGCGTGACCACACTCTGAAAAGTTACAGCATTATCGACATGCCTGTCATTTTCTTCATAAAGGTGAACCATTTTAACTTTCTCTTTTTTCGTTATAGCCTGCTTTCAGCTAATAACAGTGTCGGGTTATGAAAGACTGTAAGAAATTAAGGATGACGTGCACGCAATGAAATCAAAGTCACGTAATGAACGAATGAATGAATGTTTCAAAACATCTTAACAAAGTTGATACCCAGAGCTGCATGCCTTGGTTAGTGTCGTCTACACGAAATTAAAAATGTGATTGTGTGAAAGTTACGCTTTTCTGAAAATAGTGTACTTAAAACTGATTTTCACCTATTAATGTGTCATCTATCATGCAACGAATAAAATGGTGTACGTACAGAAGTTACATTTTTTCCCGGAGAATCCGAATCTGCAATAAAAATGGCGGTTCCTGCTTAAAATTTCAAAGTATCTCCCACTCCTGGTGGTGGGTGGGGGGGGAAGAGGAGAGTTTAAAATGATATCACCATACACACACGCACACACAAAAAAACTGGTGAACATAATGTCATACCTTACTGAGAAAATATAATAACCAGTATGATGAGAAATGGTTATGATTGATTTTATCTTTTTTTCAGAGAACTCAACAAGAATACCTTTCAACAGAATCAACAACTGTTTGAAGAACAGAAATCACATCAAGAGTACATGGATAAGGTGGTATTCACCAACGAGCCAACAATAGAGTATTTCAACCAGTTCAACACCACAACCAGATGAAATTGTTTTGCTTTTATGGGAGTTGTATTGTGTGTTTATTGCATTGTGTTTGTATGTCTGTCAGTACTTTTATAAATTGTTAGTAATATTCATGTACGTTTTTACAAGATTTGTTTGAAATGCTCATTTAAGGTAAAAAATATGTGCAGAGGTTGTATGTAATCAATGATACATAAGGAGCCATGTTGTTATAAAAAATGTTACATATTTGTACGTATTGATTTTAACTATAAAGTGTGCAGTTTTTATATTAATTTTTTTTATCAAGAAATAATATGTTTTATAATGTATATGTCGTTCGTGGGTTATCTTTCTTTGAAATTTTAAGGTTGGCTTATCGTGCGAGCAACGTCAGAGGTATACCAAAAGGGGGTGGCCCACCTTAGGTACCACTATGTAAGGGGTGCAACTTTGTCAGTTGAAGTATACATCTGCACATAGGTTTAGGGAAGTGAAAATGGGACAATACGATTGTTAAATATTTATTCCACTTTAGTAAAATAATTATCATGTAATACAATAAAAATAAATAAATATTGTATAGTAAAAGCACCTGTAGGCATTTACGTACCCAGAGGATGACAAGAAATCAGGTCCTTCAAAGGAATGGTGTCGGAATGATGAGGACTGCAGAAACAGGAGCTCCCCGTGAGGACCCGCCTACCAACGGCATTGTCCATTATGATTTACACATGCGAAAATCCGGGGCCAGACCCTTTCGGAGAGGTGTGTGTTCTAGCCAGTGAGTCAACCGCGGCCCATAGAATGTAACAATACCTTAGTAATTTAAGGAAAATCTATTAGTTTGCAGTGCAACGGAGCGAAAGTGCTGCGAACCTCACACTAGCCAACTATAAAATTCATGAAATGTTTTTTATCATTAGGATTTGATGGGGAAGAGGGGTGCCGGTGTCATTGTTTTGGATAAGTTGTGTGGTAGGTGCACTGTTGGGCGTGTCATTGGTTTTGAACCCTCCTTCGTGCACTTGGTAGTCTTCCTATCCCTCTTTATTCTCCAGAACTGTTGGCAACGCAATCAACTTCTATTGTAACTTTGAGGTGATGTGAATTGCGCTGAAAAATGGGACCAGTAATTGTTAAGTTAACTGACCTGCTGAAGTGATCTTAGTCTACTTCGCTCGTACATCATTGTTATAGGTTTTTCATGATAAAGTAGCACTTTTGAAGGCCTGGTTATTAATTTTTTTCATTTCAATTAAATTAATATCTGAACAAATTTTCATATGTAAAGATTTAATATACTGCTTACAAAATTTGTAACATTTCGAGGAGGGAAGAAAGTAGTGACCCCACAATTACATATTTCTGCATTTTATAGCATTAACAGTTTATAATTGCCAGTGAGATACAGATTGATGTGAGCTGCTTAAGGGCGCAACCTGCCATGCACTTATAAACGTGTTTTAATGTGCGGTGAAATACTTATTATTTTAATGAAACTATTCCACGTATGCCCATTGTGTCAATGTACAAAAACGAATCGCGTGCGTGCGTGGGTGGGTGTATGCCTGTGTGTGTGTACGTGTGAAACATTAGGGTCCTCCTCGATGGCTCTCCTACCTGAACCAAGGTATAGGTCATTCGGAATAAAGTGAGCACTAAAGATTTAACCTTTGAAAAAAATCACTTAGCCGTTACTGCATACACGCCACCACTAACAAGATTTACTTTACTGCTTGTATGGTTGGTAGCGATTCATTGCATGTAGTTCCATGTATTTTCCTATTTGAATACAACATTAGTAAAAGACCATATGATGAAATCGACCTGTCTGTATTTAATATACTTCAAAATATTTACTTATGATTTTATTAACATTCATGCTTACAGAATAATTCGACTCAATTGACGCGAGAATAATGTGACGCTATCGCCGACCTCGAGTCACTGTGCAGGGTTCCCACAGACCTGGAAAGTCAGGGAAAGTCAGTGAAAGTCAGGGAAAATTAATTTGGTCAGGAAAAGTCAGGGAAACATGTTTTGAAACCCTGTGAGTCAGGGAAAATTACCCTATGAGAGCAGAAAGTCAGTGAAAATGTTCTGAATATGTTACAGTATTAAACTGCTCTCTTCACAGCCTGCACTTTTTTTTTTGTTATGAAGGCCACTTTTCCTTTTTTACGTGTTAGTTTTTCTGGTTTTTTGTCCATATTTTTTGTGTTTTATAATAATAATAATAATAATTATTATTATTATTATTATTATTATTATTATTACAGTATTATTATTACTAAATGTAAGTTTTCAAGTAGTCAAATATGGCATCCGCAACTTAGTTTATATGTATTTATTTCAATGTTACTGTTTTAAATTGTTATATAAAATATCTTTTGTGTAAAAGGAGAATGATGGGCAGCTATGGGGATGGTGGAGGCTGCAAAAAAAAGTTTGTTGTATAGACGTGTTGTTATAATAATATTAATTATGGTCAGGGAAATTTTTAATGATTGGTCAGTGAAAGTCAGGGAAATTCATTTTAATATTTCTGTGGGAACCCTGCTGTGGTTGTTATAACTTGCTCTGCACTTCAGACAGTTCAAAACTTCACCAACAGGTGGCATCAGAGTTAGGTTCTCGCCGCCAAGTTGCATCATTTGCGTGCGTTTGTCCATTGTGCGTATATACACGTTCAAAAGTATTAGAAAAAATACTATGAATATCATTGCCAAAATGATATGAAACCATTGGTTACCGGTAAATTATGTTTTACGTGTGCCAGCCTAGAAACAACACACTTTTTATTTTACATGTTAAGAAAATACGTTATTTATTGTTTCTGAAGTGCGTCGTCGTTGTTCGTGGCAGTAGAACAGAACGAAACATGAATTATTGAATAGCATGTGTCATGCCTGTTTTAGTGGCAGTTTTGCATTACAAATTCAAATAACATATGCCCTCATTCGCGAGATTCATTACGGCAATAGTGCGTGTTGTTTAGATTAGTCAATTGACAGAAACCAGACATTAACTCGCAGGTATTTATAACTAAGATTACTATTTTATATCTAGTATTCAGCCTCGTGCATTTAATGAATAGATTGACGTCGTCCCAAGCCCTAGGCCTGGGAAGTTAAGCCCGTCCTGACCGTGTCACAGTGTTTTCTCAGCGTGCTCCGGACCCCCTCCCCCCCTTTTACCACAATGCCAACAGTGCCGGCTAGTGTGGGGTCGTGTGCCAGCGACACATGTGAAAGTTTGAATCGCCGCCACCACGTGACGTCACAACGCCCCACCACCACCAACCTCACCGCTAATCAGACAGTGCTTATTAATGGAATATGAAACTAATATTAACAAACTGAAGACTGAGCTTCGGCCAGCAATCAATATGCCTTCAGCAAGAGCCATCTTAATATTAAGTCTTTCTAGTTTTATTCAGCCACATGGTCACACATTTCAGGGTCAGTGTTTTGTTGTATGTTAATTTAATAATTGTTAATTAAGTAATTTGTCATCACCAGTAATTCTTATTATTTTTTATATGTCTCACCGCCACTTGAATTGTCTTTGTATTCACCTAAATTTCATTACCACTATCGTAACGGTACTCTAACGTACCTGCCGGCTAGGAGCACGCACGACGCCATTTTTGTCGCCCAGTTCATCGTAAGTCAACCACGAGGTAGGACGTGCGTCCCGGAGAGGGCTCTTAACTTTGTCTTTCACTGATAGTAACTGCAATAGGTATTTATATTTTCTAATCATCTTTTCGCCCTCTTCGTTTACCTCGTATTTTAGCTCGTGCGCTTATCGCCTATGCTCTTAAACTTAATTTCTCCGCCTGCACGTCTGGGCAGAGGAATCTACATTTACGGCCGTCGGCCGCCTCCGACAGAGTGTTACCAGGACTCTACTACAGAGACTCACCTTTATTGTGTATGAATCTAATTGAATCGGCCTACGTGCCAACTTAAAACGCTGTTTAAACGAGAGAGAGAACGTGTATTTTCATTGTGTGCGTGACCACTGTAACGTGCTACCTGTGCATTTGCAAACAAAACACCGCTCATCAAGCAAGTCTGTGTGAATTATTTAATAACTTGTCAGAGCTGACTATCATTCTAGTCCTAGGGCAAGGGGTTGTGTGGGTGACCCGAGAGAACCCACGTGGTGAGTTAGCTAGTTTTTTCTGAGTGCTTCCACGTTGTAGCCACCAACTACAGCATCATCCACCACTGCAGGAAGGAGAAGACCGCCAGCCGAACAAACCACGCCCTGAACCGACAACACACCGTCCTAGCCGGGCAAACTGCTATGTGGCGCCCATTTTTCGATCCAGCACCATCTCCGCTTCATTTTACACCTGCACCCAATTTTAATAATCAGCCAACTTCCTCTCCAACCTAACTGAGCGGTGACAAGATATTGTAGCTAAAATTTATCGGAGCCGTTTAATGTTGTTGTAAACATTGAACGACCCTATGTAAATAAAAGCACGTGGAATTATTTGTGTTTACATTTGGCGGAAAGATATAAACTGGCAGGAAATAAAAATTAATCAGGGCTTTTTTGAGAGTTCACTTTATTCCAAATCACCTATTATCCTGTTCCCTGCATTTCTTGCTAAACCTCTGCCGGTGCATACAGGCATAAAAGCTGTCTCACCCAGTAGCTACTAGGTATGCTTGAAAATTGTGTATAGAAAAGGGGAGAGTTCCGGCTCTAGATAAACTTCCAGTCGGCAGCTTCTAGTGGGACCAATGCTTTGCACATTACGCCAGGTAAATGTATTGGCAACTTTTAGGCTTAGGTTCAGACAGTTAGCTATGCCAGTGATGCGCCATCTGTCTAGGTTCGGAATGAGGAGGAGGCAGGGGGTGCTCATGTAGTGAAATAGGTAGGAAATAGGGGGAAACGGAGCAACACAGTCAAGGCGGAGCTGTGTTGTATATTGCAAGAGTAAGTCACAGGCCTATCCTGTACCCAGACAGGTGTTACATGCTGATAGCTTTCTATCACTACTAAGTGCGAATCCTCTTTCTGCAAATGAGCAAGGGTGGTCTTGATGTCCTGGTGTTGCGACTGCAGTGATGCTACTGGTCTGGCAAAGACAAGAGCATTGAGAAGCTGGGCGCAGACTGCGAGAACTGCATCAAGAGACTACCTGTTATGAATTACGAACTACTTGATGAAAACTGCTACGATTCCTCGTTGCAAATGCCTTGTACACTCTGAGAGCTGGGAGTGAATGTGGAGAGGTAGGGAGTGTCGAAGATGGTGCCCTTCCTTGCTCCGTGGCCAGGAGGTGCAGGAAGGCACTCTTGCTACAGGGCCACATTGAGCTAAAGGATGTGGTGCGGATCGCCCGTACTATAGACGGCTTGCAAACTCTGACCAACGGCAGGCCTTTGAGGAGGCTTCATAAGGGATGCACCCACAGCACATCACTGCAAAACTATTAATCAATTGTGACTGTACTTATATTTTAAGATTATATAATTTAACTAAAACTGTAGTGATATTTGTAGTGTATGAAATATTTTCACCCAGTTTTCTTTGCTGAAGGTAAATGAACTGTAGTAGTATTTTCTCTTTTTTAGTCTAAGCAGATAGTTTTTTGGTGAGGCATCAAGCCATACTGCATTATCATATACAGTAGTTCACACAGCGGTACACCAGACATACATAATGTCACTTTAGCTTCTTTTTCTGAACATTTGTGCTTCTCCCTAGCACACTGTTCCTGAGAATGTTGTTTTCAACAAGAATCTGCTGTCATAAAACCTTTGTTCCAAAATGTGACCTTTTCACCGTACTTCATGACCATGTTTTGTTCCTTTTTGCTGTTATAGTCCAGAAGGTAATTGGTCAAATTAGCTGGAAATTTGCATTTCTTCATAAAGTGGTGGCAGTTGGCAAAACTGGTTTTGGACCCTCCTGATAATTTCTAGAAAGAGTGTGAATTGATGGTCACCTAGAGGGGCAGGCAGAGTTTTGCTTTCAAACATTTGAAAATGTAGTCAGGCATACTTCGAAAACTTCATAGCTGTGGCTGTTAATAGTCATGGTTAAGGGACAAATACAAACAAGTGGGTGTGTATACAGTATTTCCAACACAGTCTTGATGTGCATGAAGCTATATTTAGAATCAAGAGTATTTACCAGCAGTGTCATTACCTGGGCTAAACGTGTATATATTTCATCAAAACTGGCATGAACTTCATGAGTTACTTGCTGCTATCTACAGTTGTACGTCTTATTGTTTTATTTATTTGGAGTTGGCCATGGCATGAGTGATTATAGTGTAGTCCATTAACTGCTGCCTGAGATGACCGCTATTCTGTTTCACCCCAGTTTGCTTGTGACCTTTAAATTGCCAGATGTGTGCCCTTGATGGCCTCTTCAATCTTGCCAAGTAGTGCTGTTCATTCTAACATTAGTTTCTTACTCCCACACATGCGTCTTGCCCACTTAATATTGGCTGTGAAACTTCGCACTTGAAACTTCACTGCCAGTTTAGGCATTTGGAGCACAGACCTGTGTGTTAGGCTGATTCATATTTTTACAACTTCATATTAACTTGCAACAGCTGAACTTGTATCATGCTGTGGGTTTGTTTTTACCTCAAGTGCTCAGAAGATGTCCTGTATGCCTCCATCCCACACAAAGAACATTTAAATAAAAAATCGGTAAAATGTGTTAAAAATCAGATGGAGAGGGTGAGTAGAAACCTGATAAAGTAATAATAATAATAAGGGTTGTTGTCAATTATTTCTATACACATTTTTTTCATTTTTCAATACTATTTTGTCACTTTTCGTGGATATTAACTTGCAAGGATCCAGTACCTGTTGTTAGGGACCCCTGTTTTTCGCGAAAAGAATTTTGCCCCACTTTGAGTCGATGCCTTTTGGGCACAGCTGCAGTTCTCCTTCGTGGTCAGTGATTGGATATTTTAACTCTCAGGAACCTTGGGATTCTACAGGCAAATCACAGACGTGTGATGTTGCAGGAGCGTTATTGGAATTGGCTCAGTCAAACGATAGGCATAGACACGCTGCCAATAACCATGAAGCACCATTGCAGATGTGTACGTAAGTTGCTGAAACAAACCGAGGCAAAATTCTTTTCGCGAAAAACAGGGGTCCCTACCTGTTGTACACTTTTTCAGATACCTGGAACAATTGTCAAATGCAGAAAAGTGTATCAGGAAGGCAATTTCTAGTGTAAAAGCAGCAAATGGGACTAAAAAAAGTAGGTGCAAAATGTAGGAAAGTGTAAAATCGAGTGGTGTAACAGTGTCTCTATTACACCCACAATATTCACATTGGCCAGCTGTAACAGCCATACCTGCTGCATGCTGTCAGTTTGTACACAAACACACAACATAACTGCCTTGCACAGCCACAGTGCAGGTTCAAAGACGTGTTCACACAAAAACTTTGACCAGTATGTACTGTTGAGTCCTTGATTCACGTTGGTCCAATTTAAGTACTTTCTGAATGGTGTTCCAAATTTAAATACCAATGATTCAGAAAATATTTCCATGCTGAGAGAGTTTTCAAGGTTTTGCTATTAACGTTATCACATTGTGTTTAATTCATTCTCAGGTCACCACAGTTTTACTGCTTTATGATATGGCTTTAGCAGCCAAAATTACTATTTCTAACACTGTTATTAGAAAAATACCTAACATCTGTCACAATGGCCACAAAAATGTAAGTTTTGTGGTGTTTCAATGTGGATGAGTTGCTGGAGCTGGTTATACACCTAATGCTTTCTTCAAAAAATCTACGTGTATCCATGACAACTCACTTCCGTATAGTGTGAGAACACTAAGCTATATGTATAAAGTGCTTCTGAATAAATACTGTAACTACACGGACCAATTCTACTTGTCACTTTTTTGCTGTTACGTACATATTCTTAAAGTAAAAGTTGAATGTTATAACTTTGTAATTTAAATGTACAGTTTTAAATTGTTGCTTTCTCAAGAAAAATGCAAAACAATTTACTGTACTACAGTGAATGCTGTTAATGTTATAGTACACTTTGCCACGTGTGGATTGTGCATTTTGCAGTGATTTATGTTGGTAAGATA
Source organism: Medauroidea extradentata (assembly GCA_003012365.1). Classification (NCBI taxonomy): domain Eukaryota; kingdom Metazoa; phylum Arthropoda; class Insecta; order Phasmatodea; family Phasmatidae; genus Medauroidea; species Medauroidea extradentata. The sequence goes on along the minus strand of PNEQ01117634.1, from coordinate 13,363 downwards.
ACATGTGCATTTCTGTGTGAATATATGCACTTTTTGACAGAAGCGTTTATTAACAACATTGTATCTGTGCAAATGTACAAAAACACTTCTAATGCTGATGTGTTTATTCATATCCAAGTGCTTTTGATGTTTTATGATATTGTATTTCTTTTGCTTCTTATCCCTACTTACTTAAAATCAAATGTTTTCAATTGTAAATAACTTTAATCGTAGTAAATCTGTGCAGCGCCAAATCCGTTTGTATTGTAAGCAGACTATTTGTTAAATTCAGAATGTGTGCATCATTTATAACATATTGGGTAGACTGGGTCTGGTACTGGTATTGGGTGTTCTGCTTGTGGTGGTGTGCAGTAGGTCCAAAAGTGTGAAAACATCGCCATCTTTTTCAAGATGTTTGCTTTGGCCGGTGCCGGTGGTCGGTCAACGGCATAGACTGTCCTTCTCTCCCCTGTACCCGCGTGGACGCGATGGGCGGCAACCTCGATGACAGCCTCCTGTTGTAGCAACAGCTGGACCAGAACCACAGGGTCTCGCAACCCGTCGACCACCAGGGCTTCTGTGTGGAAAATTTGGTCCTGTATGGTGATGGCAAGGTCTGTGGTACCCAGTATGGTGCCTGTCCTGTCGTGTGTGGCTAGTTGGAGCATTCCCGTCTGCTGATGCACCCGTTCCGCATCGACGAACATGTGGCTCACCTGCGGTGTCAACGACAGTTCATGTTGGTTGATGGTTAACTTCCACTGGGATTCGCGGAATTTTTGCCCGCCTTGGCGGTTACCTTCCCCAAAAATGGGGCTGAAATTGTCATGTTCGGGTGCTGTGCATTGTTGACTACAGGGAGGTCGACGTCCGGTAGAGCTCCCCCTACTCTGCGTTTCCCGGCGGCTGACGTCAGCTTCTTACTGGGCAGTCGCTGTGCTAATGGAATGTTGGCACTGGCCACGTGACATTGTGGTGGCCGTTGTACCGTCTCTCGTTGATGGTTATCGACACTGGTTGACGGGGGTGGTGGTGCCTCAATCGCACGTAGCTGTCTCGACTGCGTCGACCTGGGTTCGTTTGGTGATGGAGGAGAGTGGTTGTTAGCCCTGTTGCAGCATTCTGGTTGCTTGGAGGTAGTTGCATTATTGTTGTTTTGATTGCATGCTGTTTTTTTCACGTTGTTCACGACTCTTGGCTGTGACAGCTCTCCTGACATATCCCTCCACTCTTTCCCCCATCACTAGTGACATGAATGGTTGAAGTTCTGGTTGCAAGCGTGGAGTGATGCTGGTAAGTGAGCCTTCTGGTGGGACTCCTGGGTAGATGCACCTGAACAGCTGTATTTTGCGTGTGATGAATTTTTTGGTGTCGTCCAGGTCTCTCTATCGCTCACCACAGAATTGGGCTTGGCAGTCGAGGCATCTACAGTACTGAATTTATGCCGTAGTACGTTCACGAACTCTGTCTATGGCATATCACAACGTCCCCAGACTATCCACCAGTCTCTGGCCATTCCGTGCAAACTCCCACACACACGCTTGACCCACTCCTCACGCAGCACACCATAGCAATGGAAATGCTGCTCGCACTGTTGTACAAAAAGTTCAAAGTCCTCAAAGGTGTGTCCTGAGTACTCGGGCACCGATATCTTCTGGCTATGGGCTGGGTAGCATGGTGAACACGGACTGCGATCGCAGGTGACGCATTGGGCGATGGTGGTGAAAGTTCATGGAACATGTGCAACTGAGTGATTGATTGAGTGCAGACCCGGGCCCCATTCTTTGTACGGTTCGTCACGTCGCAATGTCGCGGCACGCGTGGGTGTTGTGTATGGACAGAACACGTGTCCCAGCGGCGGTAGCATGACCAAGTCCCTTTGATTGACACATTTCTGACAAGCAAATATCCCGTCTGCAAAAGTCACAAGTTCCTTAGCACCTTCAATGACGTCTGGTGACACACGTGGCCTACTCCTTCCCTAGCCTATTGCACATTGGTGAGTTGCGCATGGAGTTTACTTTTGCACACAGTTCTATTAGTGCTTTAGTTTGCACTCGTGAATTTACCAGTCTCTGTGGTGTACACTGGCAACACTGTGAAGGCATATCGTCACACGAGGTCCGTAACTAATGGTAATTTACACTTGATGCACTGCATGTCGATCGGCGTGAAAAAACATACCGTGGTTTTCTTTGTGTTGTGCATGTGGTCGCTGTTGTTGGTGGCGGCTGGCTGGTTGCCCCACCCCGAGCAATGCTGCCTAGAGAGGTGGTTGGTGATGCGGCATGGTTGCTGACATCACGGGAGGTGGACACAAGGTGGTGGTGGCCGGAACTCTCACCCACGTGGCAATGTGTTGCTTTCTCGGTGCTCGTTGAATTGATATATGCCATGAAAATCATGCCAAAGCGTTGGGCGCTATATGCCACCGTGCCTGGAGGTAGGAGAGGATTGGTTTGGAGACGGTGAAGTTCAATTAAATGATTAAGGTGCTGTGGGTGTGGTTAGGTTGGTCTCTGCTCGCCACCTAGCTTTATGCCCGGCTAGAACGGTGGTGGTGGTGATTTAGGGTCACGTATTGTTCAACTGGCATTCCTCTCCTTCCTGCGGTGATGTTGGCTGGTTGGTCAGGTTATGGGAGCGCTCTGAGAAAATTAGCTTTCTCATCACGTGAACTATTTGGGCTGTCCACACACGGCCCCTTGCCCTAGGACCATAATTTGGTCAGCTCGTAAATCCCTAGTGAAATAACTGTACATAATACACTTACTTACTTGGTTGCATGTTGATTTATTTATAGTGAAGTACAAACATTTGGTGATAGACTTGCTACACACACATGTGGTCATGGCACTCTTATAATTACATCGCCTAAAACTGTTGAAACTTACGTGGCAGAGGCCTGAAATTTAATTAACACAAAACAAAAATGGTTTGCTAGCTGTGGACTAGTTGACTTTAAAAAAAAAACCTCCAGAGTCTGCCGGTACAGAGACTGTGATCTCCCGGCCCAAACGCGCAGGCGTGGAGATAAAGTTGAAAGATGTTGGCGTTAAGCGTACGAATCAAAAACACTGGTGAACAAAGAGGATAATAATAAGTGATGAATAAAATATTACATGAACCAAATTACAATTATCAGTGACTTGTAAAGTTGAATTCCTCTCCGGGACGTACGTCGTACCACGTGGTCTGTCGATGATGAACTGGGGCGAGACAATGGCCGCGGGTACGTGCCAAGATGTTATTTGTCCCATTATTTGGTGTGAAATGTAGGTGAGGTGATACAAACGAAAACCTTTTGCATGGATGAGTGTTGAATAATTATTGAGAGTGATTGGAACATATCTACACTGTAACACTTGTGAGAAACAATTAAACATATTTAAAATAAAACCATTGCCGTTGTTGATTACAATAACAGAGTTCTTAAATTAATTTTGAATTGTTTAACGCCGTCGGGCGGGATCGGGATAGTGAACTAAGCTGCTGCTATGAATCTATGTGTTATAATGAAAGGGCGCCAGCAATACTTCCCAGGTATTGCTCTTTGAGACTCTCTTGCCTCAGGGTGTGGTACGTTCGGCGGGTTCAATATCCCACCCGATACGTTGAAACTGAATGCTGACTTATGATGTTATAACTGGGTGTTGGCCCTCAGTACGCCTGATACACTACAAAAGTTACACTGTGAATACAGGGTGTTGAAAATTATGTAACACAACGGTTCAACGCAGTATGATTTATTGACACGAATTACACAGTGCCAGAAATAATTACTTATGCACGCACGAGGTAGACGTAGTTATGCAACCCTGACAAAGCACTGCTGTACTTGATTACTGTATAACACGTGATGGCTTTGTCTGCGCGGTGACCCTGACCTGCCGGTATATCGCACGTGGTTGTTATGTGGTCCGTGTGAAGCAGATATGACTCTACGGCATACGAAAATGCACTTCCTTGAGCAGCGAGGATCTGGCGGCCACTAGGGTGGGCCGTCAGGTTCGCTTGGAAGCGGACATAGATAATGTTGGTTGAAATGAGCGCTTTCTTAGCTAACAGACCACAGGGCAGCTGTTCCCGTACACGTTACAGTGTGGTAGGGCTCTACTAGTGGTGTTAGTAGGCCTGCGCGAAGTGTGGCGGAATGTGTTAGGCCAGATGTATGATGAACGGCACGTAACACACCTTACACACGATGATGCTCTCCACTAGGTGACTTGCATGAATGCGTGATAATGAAATGAGTGGTAGATGCACTGCTTATATGAACACTGTAGCACTATGGCGATGTGGTAACCTGCACGTGGTCGGTCACAAAAACATGAGTTATGCCCTCAAAATTACACTGAAATATAAAATATTGATAGCAATGTATGCGCCAAATGATAATGAACAATAATTAGCTGCGATATGCCTCGTACAATGAATGATGAGCTTGGATGACTCTTGATACAGAATTCCCTAGCCACATGGCGGTGATAATGCCAACGCGGATTTTAAGTTTAAAATTACCAAAATGGTAATAATTATTAGTCAAAGTGGACGCGCAATGCAATGGGGATGTCTGGTAACATGTGCGAGCAAGGTGAACCGGTACACTAAAGAAGACTATTGAAACTAACAATCAGTAAGCAAAAGTTGATGTGCACACGGACAACTGTCTCATCTCTCCAGACGACTCCGACGAACTGCCATGACGAAGGCAGCCGCTAAGGGCTTCTTGCCACGCTACGGGGTTCATACACTTCTGGTACCTCGTGCATGTTAAATGATTGATATTAACATTTTATGAAAATGGCATACACTAAATTAAATAATAAATGGCGTTACATATTTTGCTGATATTGAATGATGCGTATCTAAATATCTGCTGCAATATGAAAGTAAACACTGAAAACATGGTGATTTTCAGGCACAAGCATGGCGGCATGTTTACATGTCCCCTGTGCTTCGATGTACACTGCTGGAAATGAAAACACAATTACACTCACTATTACATGCAAAATTACATTGCGTGGATGCGGGAAAATTATGGGAGAGTCTGAAAATGAGGCCTGAGCCTGGTTGATGTTGCACAGTTGCACCGTTATGGGCTTAACCCATACGCTGGCCCTTTGGCTGGCGTCATGTTGAAATATAATAAATGTTTTTGAGCGTTTGCATGTCCGTTGTTGTTATGTTGGTGATGAGACTTGTTGAAAAAGGCAGGTGTGGATATTTGGAAATAACTTTTTAAATGCTTCGAAAATAAGGGTGCAAACATTACGCGAGTAAATACGGCATGCTTTTAATCAGAAGACTTCTGTTTATTGATATAAATTTGTATTTAAATTATTATGTGCATTATTTTTCTGCAAAATACTTCCAAAATCGGGACACAACTAGAGGCATTTTACAGAAAAAAATGCAATTTTAAAATTTGGTGATTTTTGGGGAGCAGGTGTCAAAATCAGTTTTGTAAGGTAGCAATTTTATTTATGAATGTTATTAACTGTTTTGCTGTGGAATAAAAAAATTTTAATTGTGCCAAGATAGAGTAAAAAGTTATAAAAAAAATCTTTTCTTTGTAAATAGTTGACTTTGGTTATTTTTAAGCAACAAAAGAATGTATCTATGGTTTACAGAGTCATTTAATTTGATGTTCGACTAAAGTCGCACGTCGCAGTTTTGAAATATTTTGTATATTCGACTATAGTCAAATGTCGCTGCAAAGAGGTAATGGAACCATAAGTACATGCAAAATCAGGGGTCTAGTGTATTTGACACAATATTCGTAAACTGTAAAAGCTTCGTAAGGTATAGTTTACAATAAAAAAAAAAACAGAAAACTAAACAAGTTTATATTATTTGCTCATAGAGGATACAAGTACAGTTTATACGTATTACACTGAATGTATATAGATATTATATAAATGACTTTCCTGTTTCTGGTATAGAAATCTCTCAAAGCTGCTTGTTAATATAACCGATAAACATTTTACAGGCTGATAAAAAGTAGAAATTTTATACAGTATACCGAATCTCATTCTGAGCAGGAAAAACCAGTACACCTGTTGCTAACATAGTAGCAAATATCGAAAATTCTTAAATTTCTTTGATTTCAGGTGATATGTGATTGGAAATTACATTAAATGCAGCTCTGCTCACCTACATATAAGAAAATCATTTATTTACAACCTTATACAAAAACAATGTGATGCCTAATACATTATAAACACACAGCAATTATACAAACTGACAGTAATACGAAGAAAATTACTAGAATAAAATTGTATAATGCATTATAAACACATGACAATTATAGAAACAGAGTAAAACAAAAATAAACTCATACGGAAAAAATTTCAGAAATTGATCACAGCTTTCATTCACAGCACACTGTAACCTTCAAATGTCATTGATGGTCAATTCAAATAGTTAACAAAAAGTCCATTTTCTTTGCACAGTTTGAAGTTATGACTTCAAACATTGCTACAGACACAATCTGCTAGGCAAGCTAGGGCAATAGCTCACAAAATCTTCATTTACAATCTACAATACTGAAATCAGTCAAACCAGCAATGGACACAATACAGTACATTTAAGAAACAAGCATTTCTTTGAGTGTTGACTATACAGCACTTTGTAAAATAAACGTGTCAAGTTTTCTACAAAAAATTTCCATATACAATACTGTACTGCACACCAATTTCTTTCTTTATTTTCAGAGTTTATTTCAGGGCCAGATTATTTTGGTATGTAAATATTCCCAAAACACTATACTGTAATAGGAATATTAATTACAACTGCAATGTTTACGGACAGCAAAGTGTTCTTTAAACATGTGAATTATATACCTTGTTGTACTGCCAAATCTATACCTACAATACCTGAAAAGAAAGCACTAGGAAAAGCATATTGTTTAATAACACACATTCAAGGAAAGACGTTGGCATTACCCGATACATAGTCTATGTTTCTGCCTGGACACCCTATCACTGCATGTCGGGCAGCTGCTCAACATCAGCCATCCCACTTAGTATGAACAGTGGCCACAGACCTAGAAAACCAGGAGAGTCATCAGGGAATGCAAGAAATTGTTAGGGAATTTTGAGAGAGGTCACGGAAAAGTTTCAACTATAGGTGTACTATACACACACGTGCACACATATGCACGCACGTACAAATAGATGGGGAGACAGGACAGACTCCGTGGCCCAAAAAAAACTTATCGTCTTGTGTGAGAAGGAGACTAACCCCGGACCTTGCACAGCGTTACTCTTATCTCAACCTTAAGAACTACCCTTACACACACTAAGGAAAAAGGACCACTCAAGGAGGAAGGGACAGCCAATCATGGGCTAAGATGACCAACCACACAGTGTGTACTAATGAATGCTAAGGGTTTAAACTAAAATTTTTGGAAGAAATAAATGGCAACTATGTGATACAAATAATTATATAATTGTAAGTAAAGCAAAATAAAGGAAAAATAAATGGTGATGGAGTTTGTAGCCGGAAAGGTGAAGCTAGGGGGCGTGTCCAGTGCGAGAATTGGAGCACGCTGATTGGCTGGAAAGATTAGGCACGAATGTGCGAGTGAACAGTAGATAAACACTTTTATGAGATTACTCCATATTGAAAGCCTGATGTGCGCAGTCGTGAGGTGACCATGCCATGTAACTCAAGTCTAAGATTTATAATAGTCCTGCTTTGTGAATGACTTAACCTGGCGAGCTTGGTGGGGGCTGACACGAATCCATTATACCTCAGATTGCATGTTAAGTTGCTGAGCGTGCAGGTGTGAAGCAACCATACTGTAGCAGACTACGGACTTACTGTACTCGCCCATGTACCCCGCGCACCCATGTAAGCCGCGCACCCCTTTTTTCAATAACAAATATGGGGAAAAAAATTTTTTTTCAAAAAATAAATTTTTTGGGATAGAAAAATTTTATTATGGGGCAAAACAATCAAACAAACAAAAATTATGCTCACCTACTATATTTATTTGTATATAGCAGCCACTTCTTTTAAATAAATCAATGCCTCATAAATGGGGTGGATGTTAATGCACGGAACTGAGTTTGCCGCAACGAGAGGTTGGCATTCGCTTTTTTGCTTCCAAGTGGCAAGCACTGCATGCCAGCAACATGGCACCAGCCAGTGTCTGTGTGTGTATGTGGGCACGCTCGGACAAGTAAGCGAACGAGCGGAAGTTGTCAAGGTCAACTGGTACAGTCGCAGCACAAAAGCAATACAAACACTCCACGTGTATCACCACTTCACGAGATGTTTTCAGTGAATAAAAACGCTTAGCTCTGCATGTATCACTCACAATACATACAGCTATGTACAAATGGATTCTGTAGATGAAAAGTCAGGAAAAAAAAATAAAGTCTTTGGTATAAATAAAAAAAAAAGTCTTTAAACTGGTACGTCATCATCATCATCATTAGGTACCACCGTCGTCATCGCTGCTGTCCCCGTCTATTTCGTCAGGACTGTCCTCGGAAATTGCGTCACAAACATTATCATCTTCACTTCCGTCGAGCGTATTACTAATGCAGCAGTTGCGGAAACTTTTGAGAACAAGATCTTCTGGGATTAGAGCTCACGCTGTCTTTATCCACTCCTGAAGGCCCTCCTGTACACATTGCTTTCCTGCAACTTGTTTCTCATTTTCCGCCAATCCCTGATACATGACTCCGCAATGCCGTACTTACGGCCTGCCGCGCGGTTTCCTAACTCTTCTGCTTCTTTTATCACCTTCAGTTTCTCTCCCACTGTAAATGAACGCAATCGTTTTGACATTTTTATTGCCCGAACTATCAACGTAAACACTACGATAACTGTACGCAGAGAACACTATTAGCTGCACATGTGAGTTATCCGTGATCACTCGTCTAGACATCCCTAGACATCCACATTCCACCACCGCACCACCCCCCCAGTGTTGCCAAGCCTCCCTCCCGCATGTGCGCACGAACTTCAATCTTAAATTACCCATGTAAGCGGCGCACCCTCATTTTGGGCATTCTAATTCGGGAAAAAAGGTGCGCAGGGTACATGGGCGAATACGGTATTTCTCAGCCATAATAAGGAAAATTCCTAGAAAAAGTTTTTAATATTTACCTTATTCGTCCAAATTATTTCGGCATTAAATGCAGCCAGGCAAAGGAATAGCTCCGTGAACATTGTAATTTTCAAACAATTCAGCTTTAAAAATGCCATATTATCAAATGCCGCCACAAACACTGAAAACGCATTCTTATTGGCTAGTACATTTATGACATAGTCTTACTTGTTTCGGTTAGCCACCGCACGTCAGGCACTATTGTGCGTATTGGAATTTTTCTATAACTTAATAAACTAATCAAATTTTGCGAACCCGATTACGTAAAAGTTAATTTGGGGAATTCACCCGTTCTTTGGGCATGCGTGGCTGTATATTTGGTAGCCAACAACGACGATTTATTTCACTTGAGTTGATTTTAAAGGAGTGAAGACAGCAATGTATTAGTAGGCCTAGCTCTTACACATTGCAACGTTTTAGTTATAGGTTTGAGTTTACGTAAATTTAATTTAAATTCCAGAGAGATAATAGCTTACTACGAATTCAGTTTAATGTTTCAGATCCTATGTATAATCATAAGTTTAGGTTTGAAAGGTCAGCCGAACAAAGTTTACATGCGTAACATTCTGGTTGCAAAAGTTGATAAAATAATATGGCAGATCAATTATTTTATTACTAATACATTTTTTCTCTCAGTATAATTGTTACGTTTCTCATGAACGGCACTGAGACAGCTATGCTGCTATCTCGGGCCAAGTTCCGCAAGACCCCGTCCACTCATCGAATTATCAGCCAATCACGGGTGTTTTAACTCGCCTATTGGCTAATGACGTTGCTGCAGCCAGTGGAACCGCCAAAACACTACAGCGTAGAGATTAGGTCGCAAACTGAACGCTATTGACTGCAATTTTTAACTTAAAAGAACTTATTTATTTTATGCTAACCGTGTCATGTTGTACAAAATACAGCATTACATACTCATACTGTATTTTTGTCGTTACTAGCAGACTATTATTTGTCCATACCGTATAAGAATTCCATTATTTGACAGATCATAAAAAAGTAGGGCAATGTAAACAAAACATTATGTACCCTTCCACCACCATGTGCTTTCTAGCTGACAATCAAAACATGTCAACAGTAAAGGTATATTATGATTGCAATAACATTTAAAGTACATATGTTGTGATTTTCTTGAGATTATTTTTTAGATCTCAGACAAATAATTTATTTTCAATACTAGCTGCACATTAATCTTATTAGGGTTAGGTGCCCAATGTTAATGGAATTATTTCAAATTACAGCAATGGATAACCTACTCTACAGATATTAAGTTAATACAATTATTTAAAATTTAACTTTTTCTTATATATTTTTCTAAATTTGATCAAAATTGTAACATTTAATGGCGTTACCAGAAATAAACAAACATGTATGGGCAACTTATGTTTTCTACCTGACATCTAAAAAGATTAAATAATAGTAGCTTACTTGGTTACTGCAAACTTAAGTTGCAAGAGCTTATTGCAGTGCAAGCAAACATATTTAACCTTTAATAATAATTAAAATATGCTAATTCATGCAAGAATTATTACAATTATTTTTCGTGTTGCCTTTAATTTGGTTCTGTACTATCAGATCATAAAGCCGTATAGGCCTAATTTAAGTTTCCAGTTGTAGACTATTAAACATACTTACCTTTTGTGGTAGGCCTACCTTTGAAATATCAGTGTTAGCCTATTATAGTCATGTGACTATTGTAGGCTATATAGCAAAAATTTGTGCTCTCACAACCTAAACGGAAATAATAAATCAATAAAAAGCGTAAGTAATTAACAAACATGGGTAGGCCTAATTGCCCAGATCAGGTTTAAATATTCTGTTGATTAATTAACACATGTCATCAAACCAGTACATTTTAATGACCGGGAAATATATAGACGTACGTTTTCTGGCCGTTTCTTTTGGTAATATGTAGGACCAAATTTTTGCAGCTGACAGTAAGCACAAAATCTCACGTGGACTTTATACTAACCACTTACTTTATAAAAAAAAAAAAAAAAAAAAAAAAAAAAAAAAAAACTGTTAAAATAAACGTTAGGTAATATTTTTAAAATTTTAAGTAGCACTTTTGTCTGGACGGATTACGTACTTCTTATTTAGCGAGTGTTTTGCAGACATGCCAGCTGAAGTTCCTGTCTTCCGAATCACGTTTTAATATCCCGTTGTCGTTAGCGATTACAAGCTGCGTATTTTAATCCCTGAATTATTGCAATATATTACAATTACATACATGCACAAAATATGAAAATAACACCGTACAAGAATCTCAAACGAACACAAACACATGAGAAGCTCAACCTGAAACACTCGCAACGCAAATGGCCGCTCTTTGTTTTGGTTGGCGGACGTCATAATATCCCATTGGCGATTACAGGCTGGGTTTTATAATCTACACATAACAATATACTACATATATGCACAGAATAATAAAGTTAACACATTATAAGAATCTCAAACACATGCGAACGCATTAACGTTTCACACTCGCAAATGGCCGTGCTTTGTTTTGGTTACAGGTCGACTGATAATGGTGCGGTTGTTTGTAAATTAGTTATAAAATTGCGCGATTTTAATATAATAAAATAGTTAACTGACTAATGCTGGATACGAAGCCGTGTTATTATATTACGTTTCCTCCAAAATGCGTACTTATTTTTCATGTATAATACACACTACTTTTAACGTCGGCGATGGAAGGTAACCGATTTGTTGATCAGGGCTACCACTACTACTTCATCAGGTCATACGGTCACGTCCTGTTGTTTTAAATGGTTGCCACGTGTCTGGCACGTGTTAAAAATATTGGTAGCATCGGCTGTCAAAACACGGAATTCTTACATGGGATAGACAATAGGTTTCTTTTTGAAGCTTAAATTACGCACTACTCACAACGATTGGATTTATCATACCGCGCTAAAATTAAGATTTTATTTAGAGTAAACTGCATTTTATTGCTGCGCAAACAAACTAGGCAACATGGCGGATCATGTTTTTGCCGCGCAAAACATACCTAAGACAGACAAAACATTTCCATTTAATAAGTACATACAGCACAATACTAAAAACAGAACTGAAACCCAACATGACAAAAAAATACGATAAAATTAACATTTAGTTATAACTGGTATCTACTTAATGACAAGACGTAGTTTGCTGGCAGTAAAAAGTCATAATAATTGTATGCTGATTGTTATGAATATGTATGTCCCTTTCTCAGTCATAATTCTGATTCAGAGAGATAAACACATGAACTATGAACAACAGCATGCAGCTAATTATTCCATCACAGGCAAGGTATACAATCCTGGAATATGGACCTGATACTTATCTTCCAAAGGTATGGCTTACCACTGCACAGGAGTTAGATGTGCTCGCCATTACTGAAAAAGTTTATTTATATTAATGAATGTAATTCAGTTCGTAGTACGTCAGCAGATAAAAAACTTAGTAGTCTGTCTATACAAATGTGGCCTCTAGTTTCATCAGTTGTACCAAAGTTAAAACATTTTTAAAATATATTATATAGCAATGCAGGACATAGTTCCAGACAGAAAATGTAACACTGTACACTACAGTAATAACACTTTCACTAATGGAAGGCAATAAAAATATTGTGCTTATGGAATTACTGTAAACTTCAAATTTCATTTATGCTTCTCACCGTATTTATATGATAAAGAGTGAATAGTACAATGTACTTTCACAATAAGAAAGCATGCACCACCACATAAAAATTATCATGCGAGATTGGGCTAGCCTAAAAACCTTCAGTTACAAGATAGATTTTGATCTTAATATTTAAGCAACAATACTGTGTTTTATAATAATGATTAACAAAAACTGTAACTGCACAGCAGCCAGATAGGAGCACTACTACACACACATATAGTCAGTCACATCGCTTACATACAGAAAGTAGGGCTGTTATAATGAGTTCAAGGTCCTCATGTGCTGTACCTCAGAGACTACTACACTAGACCCCCGATTTTACGAATACTCACGGTTCCCCTCATCGCATTCGTAAAATCGCTACCTTCGTAAATTCGATAGCGGCTTAATTTTGCCCCCCTTCCCCCCCAAATTAACAGAAAATTTTAAAATTGCATTTTTTCTGCAAAGTGTCTCTAGGCTCCGACTTCCGTAGCGTTTTGCGGGAAATTAATTAACGTAATAATGTAAACATAAATTGATATCAGTAGCCAGACGTCACACTGTTGAGCGGTAGATATGACCGACCCTTGTCCCCAAAAAATGAGA
>PNEQ01117632.1:30350-80317 GCA_003012365.1 Medauroidea extradentata | reverse complement strand
TCAACTTACCCCTTCCCCGCTAGCGTAGAAGCATGCGACCAAACACTATCTACTCACATACTTACTGTACATGCTGTTGAACATACAATTTTGTCTCACGCGCCACTAGGCATGGATACACATAACATGTGTCGTTTATAGGGACCTGGATATTTCGTGGATTTATTTGTGAAGACGTTAGGTTATAACTACTGTACACGTTCTATACTTTCGCAGTTGGATCACTTTTACTTGAGGATTGTGGGTCGATACCAGACCTGCTTGAAAACATTCACTGACTCCCCTTGTCAGATGTACAACTCATCACTCACTGTAGCAGCACATCAACTGTAAAATATCTGAGGACAGTGTGTACACAGGAATGTGAAGTTCTAGCCGGCTGGTCGTTGAACCCGCGAAATATCCGTGTCTCTAATTGTACTAAATTGTTGTATTTTATGATGGACCATTACAGATGGTGGGAAATCGCATGAATGTTTCGTGCCACCGTATTTTGCACAACAATGCAGTAGACTACATGTTGTATGATTGGAGAATGTTTGTGTAGTTGTTTTAAGGGGGATTGATCCCTGTCAGATCAGTTTTACTGTTTTTCTTATAAATCAGGGAATATACACATTGTTTTACTTTTTTCACGCTGACAAGGCATAGTTAATTGTTTCATTCATTTTTTGTAATCCATATGGGATTGTTTCAGTTAATTTTGCGGCCTCTGTAGTCGCTCGCGTAAATAAAGCAATTTTTCCTTTTTAGCTGTTTCCCGTTGCAAAATAATGAATATATTATGGTTCCAGCAATTACAGAAAATCGACTAAGTTTGTATCTATGCCTTGTCGTGACAAACATTTTGATACATCGACTGGAACAGAAGTTATCGAGAAGAAACAGATACATTCAAGGTGGTAGGGATCAATACCCCCTAAAGACGAATCACAAGTATTCAGTAGCGACGCACCCGAGTTATCAATGTCCCAGTCAGATGCGTACATGCCAGTATCGATAGAAGAACACACGTGGACGTGTCATATATTGAAGTATATTAAACAGTCAATTTTTCCCGCTATAAATCAGGGTACCTTTGTGTTATATTTTCTCATGTTATAACTGAATTATATTAAACTAAACTGAATTCTATTTAGGTTATAGGCTAACTAGAGATGGTAGAAAATGGCGAGAATCTTTTCTCCCAGCGTATTCTATAAATCAGTGTAGCGTCCTGAGCCTTGTACGATTTGACGACGGTTATGTGGCATAGCTGAGCTGTTTACAGACGAATCACAGACGTTCGATCGTAGCGCACCAGTATTAGTATTGGACCTGTCAAGTGGGATCCCACCAGTAACAAAAGAAAAGCATTAGAAACGAAAACATTACAATAAAGCCTAGCAATAGTGAATTTTTCCTGTGATAAATCAATATCCCTGATTATGTACTATTATATTTCATTCTAGTACGTACTACTCGGTACAGTTTTGCATAACCCACATATTTTGTGTTTGGGTTAAACACCCTTCAGCTGACTGTTCCGTGTCGCAATTTGTATGTGCAGTATACTGTATGTTGTTATAATCCATACACTGATCCCGTTAATCTTCTACATGCAGTCCACACGTTTTCACCCAAAAGCAGTTCATGCAGAACTTTTTTTTTAGCAGTGTATTCTATTTTGATGTGTTATATTACATTGTGTTATTTCATCTACGATTATATTAGGGACCATACATATTTTTGCACGAACAGTTTAACACATGGAATTTTTTAATGATAATTTTTTTTCTGTGTGTGTGGCGTATACAGTGGCGCCCGGTTGGTTGATGCTAGGTAGGACTACAGATTTTTAAAACTGTGCGCTCTTGATGAACTAGAAGTAGACGAATGCCCACGAAAATCTCCTGGCCAGAGAACCTTTTTGTGACCACTCACTGCAGACCCAGCATGTTAATGATTGTAAGCGTCAACTGCACAACCTAGTACAGTTCTCGACAACTGCAACCCTGCCTGCATTGCCGGATTTACCACTAGGCCCGAGCCTAGGGCACAACTTTCCTAGGGACGCACATTTAGTGAGGAGAACATGTGAACAATTTTACATCACCACATTAAAAGTGTCAATGTGGCGACCAGTAAAATTTAAAATGCCCTTACTTGTGTGTATTTAATGTTGTTATTATATTTTTTACCGTTCTTGTTCTTGTACACAATAATTCTCAAATAACTGCATTATGGTTCAGTTAAATAATCGTTAGGTTATTACAGTTTTTGATATACATAGCAAAAGGACAGAAGAGAATGATATTGTAAATAATGTGTTGGAAACGGGAAAAGGAAGTGATTCGGTAAGGAAGGCTAGAAAAGAGTAATATTTTAAATAATGCGGTGTTGAATGTGGGAAAAGAACGCTAGTTTTATGAAAGGATGGAAAAGAGAAGCTGGGGGAGGGGTGATGAGATTCACGGGTCTAGGGTGCCTAGATGTATAAATCCGGGCCTGCCTGGCAAATCCTACCGGCCAGTGGTGCTTCGTGGCCATGTTATCCAGAGCTGCTCACGGAGACTCGGGACTCCACTTGGTTCGCAATCAGACTATACAGGCCTTATAATTTGCTGCGGATGTACACGCGGTGTGTTAGTGTCGCATGCCACAGCAGCAGACGAGCAGGCCTAATGAAGGAGATAAGATAACTTACAGCAGCGCTGATGTCGGCCACCTTCTTCGCCCTTCAACGTCTCGTGCGAGTTGCCTTCTATGCCGCTCTCAAGACGCTCCGCTGTGTCCAGGTCATCTTCTTCTGGTCATGTAGGGACCGGAAAAATTCGCAGGTTCACTGTCCTGTAGGCTAGCCTCCAAGAATATCTTGGTAATGAAGCATACCGCAACTGTTCATTAGCAGAGACATGCAAAATTCGCGTTATTTTCTGACAGCTGCCTAGATTCCAAGTGACTATAGGCTCGTTCGATGTTTCCCGATGGCCGATATTGTCGTGACTTGCCGCGGAGAATGCTTACACGGTAGAGAGGCCAATCTTAGTAAAGACGTAACACTCGTAAGTGACAACACATAAAAGTTCGTGGCCAATTGAATCGCAGATTATGCTCTGTTATGTATAGGAAAGTGAAGTTTAGTCTGCTACCAAATGATAATGCGAATTTTGCATGTCTCTATTCATTAGCTGCTCGCTTCCACAATGAAATGGGCGTGCGTTTATATGTTTGTTATTGCCTCAGCGACTTTCAGAAGGTGTCAAATAAGTCGAGAGCGAATCGCTAAAGTGACACTAACGTACAGTTGCTGGAATTCTAGCTTGTGCCTAAAAGAAAACGCGAATTTTTCAGGTCTCTAGTCATAGGTAGACTAAGGCTCCGAGAGTATCTGTTTACTGAAGCAGACACCCCCTGTTTATTCGCTGCTCACTGGCTTAGCGATACCACATGAGTGGACTTGTATTTAGTTGTTTCTTTATTATTGGCTCGGTGCCTCTATGAGGTGTCAAATAAGTCTACTGCCTATTGCGAAAGTGACACGAACTTACAGTTGTTTGAATGCTAGCTTGTATCCAAAATAAAATGCACAATTTCCAGGTCCATAACTACTAGTGGTTTATAACTTGTTAGGGTCAGGTGGTTTATCTCAGTCATGAACAGATTTGCTCGATCACCAGATTACTTTAAAAAAGCCTACAAGTAACACAGATGTCGTGACGTACTGGACGTTTGAAAACTATTCGGGATACTATTTGAACGCTTCAAGTTTTTCCTTATCTATGCTAACCTCTTACCTTAAAACAAATGTAATTTGTATCACATAATATCAGTAATTTTTTATATCTATTAGATACATCACTTCTTATATTTGATGCAATGTCAGTAAATTTTTTGGTTATAAAATGAACCTAAGATGTCAATTTCATCATGTACACGGTGCATTTTGTGTTGCATTGTGACGGATATTGCGTTATGTTAACATTAACTGTGCTAAGAACTGTTAAATGTTAATAAAAAAAAAGGTATGAATGGAATACGTGTATAACGTGTATAACGGTAGAAACGTTTAATGGAATACTATATGTGGGGGTTTTGAAGTTTATACTGAAACAAAAACTTGGCAGTATACTAGAAAGCCAAACTTGTGTGCAATTATATTGCCAGAATGCCGCATTTTATTAGCGTCAGAATAAAGGTTTAGTTGGATCAACGAATTTCCCAATGGAAACCGAGCAAGATAGAACAACGGTAACGAGTTGGACTCTCATTCTGGAGGACGTGGGTTCAACTCCCGGCTACGTCCATCCCCACTTCGGTTTTCTATAGTTTACCGAAATCGTTCCAGGTGAGTGCTGGGAAGTCTTCTAAACAAAGGCCGTGCCCGCTTCCTCTTCTGTTGTGTGTAACCGTCTCTAATGACCTCGTTGCCGAGAGGTGAACCCAAATGAAAAAATTTTCTTCGCGCTGCTACCTCAGCCGCTATAGTAATCTGTAACCGTCCATATCGGTTTCTTTAAAAAACGTAAAAACAAGCCATAGGCCCTACGTAAAGTATAATGACATCCAACGAAATGTGTGAATACTGATATAGACACTTAATGAATATCCGTTCACATAAATTCAACATCACTTCCAAATCATGATCTTTGAAAGAACTGTGTAATGGGAGCGCATGACTGGATTAATTTGCTTGGACATACTCCATTGCGAAATAAATGACTGTCAAAGAAAACTAAAAATAATAATTATAAAAAAATATAAATAAGCAGAGTATGCTTTTAGTCAACATGATACATACACAACATAAAATTCCAAAAATGGAATAGAGTCAAATAAAACAAGGAACAAACAGATAATAAAGTCAGGGAACAGATTCCAGTTCCCGAAACGTCGTTAATACTGACTGTCTGGAAAACTACCGTATTTTGTTTCGTCTAATCGTTTGTGTTGTTTTTTTTTTTCTGTTTGTGTCTGATATCTTTATGTTTTGTTTCGTCTCATCGTTGTGTCGCATGTTAACTTAGGTTCTTATTTGATGTATGTTATTTCATTTATTGTCTGTTTGTTCCTTGTTTTATTTGACCCGATTCCATTTTTGGAATTTTATGTTGTGTATGTATCCTGTTGACTAAAGCATACTCTGCTTATTTGTGTTTTTTGTCTTATTTTTGTTTTTATTTTGGCAGTCATTTATTTCGCAATGGAGGATGTCCAAGCAAATAAATCCAGATGCTTCCAAATCACATTGTGAATATCTCTAACAGTCTATTGGACCTACTTTGGCTTCCAAACACAGCTGCACCCTTTTCACCATGCTCTGCCCAAGTTTTTGACACTCTTGCACTGTAATATTAGGCCAAATTGAGGTTTAAATGTCGTAGTTATAGCTAGTATAATCAAATTAGTTATCCTCTGGTTATATTTATTCTTTAATGATTGTGGTTTTCCCAAAAAAAAAATGTGTTATGTATAGAGGTTCGACAGATGACTAAGCGCTACATAATTTAATATGTAAATATTTAACTTGACTCACGTCAGGAATCTAGTGTAGGCAACGCCCTTAAACAGAAGAGTGTAAGAATCTTCGTGAAAGACAAGACTAAGTTATAACCTGCTTCACGTCTCGGAGTGATTGGCTCCGCTGTTCTATAGTCGCGGGTGTGACGTGTGAACGTTTGACACCCCTGTATAATATCCAGACAGTTATGTGCCCAGTTCAATAACGGGCTGCAAACCCACCCAAGCCAGCCAGCAGCCACCCTCCTTGATGAAATTTCTTGGTCGCTTCCACATAGCTGGGCGCTCACTGACACCCTCTTAATTGATATTTTGCCAAACATTTCATCCAGGGACCGGGGGCAGACCTCCGCTATTGGATTTCACCCCCCGCCTCTTCCCTTCCCGAGCGCCCGCTAGCCCGCTTATGAAGGTTTCTTTCCCTCTCTGTTGTTGCGCTGCCGTGTTATTTGAAACTCTGGAAGAAAGTGCGCAAAATTGGTGTCAGAAGTGGGCCGAGGGGTGGCCAAAACACCCCGTCGACTTCATTCCGGTCCTCGGGTTAGCCCGCCAGATTCCTGTCCAGGGGTCGACGAAGCGGGGGATATGGAGCGCACAGTATCGTCTACGTCACAGCTGCTGTCTTGGTAACGGCGAGCACCTGGGTTCGGATCCTTTCTCCCCAATATAGTTGTTAAGAGCTCTGCATACCAAGCTTGAAAATCACTTACTTTAAATGGAGAATCGTTAAAACAATTTACTCCATAATATGTAATCTCAAAATACAAAGTATTGTACTTACAAAGAAAAAAAAATCTTCGTAAAATTTCCAAATAATTTTACTACATACAAAGGATTCTCTGTAGTTTCTTCTCACGCATATTTTTTGTGTATGTAAATTTTATAATTTCATTTGAAATTTAAGTATATTACATTAAAATTGGTAATGTGTCTTAAAGGCGCCTGCCACAACGTGCTTCAAATGTGTTTCATGTGTACGTACTGTACATAGACTACGTTTTTCTTTCTACAAAACTATCCATGTGAGCCCATTGTACCAAAGTAGTCAACGAAAAGAAAACACACTTCCGACAAGGACATACTGTAATGTCAGCCTTCAGACACCATACTAATTAAAAACAATGCCTTCTCAGACTGCCGTACTTATAGACGTACTAACCGGGTGTGTGCGAAACTAAGATAGGAACGTGCACTGACCTTTGATACAGACATTCCACCAGTAAAATTTGATGGCAACCGCTTTAAGTTCTATAATAAAAACGGACCAGCGTGAATCTTGCGCGCTAGTTCAGCGCTTGGCTCTTTGTGAGGATCCGGAATTTGATGTGCACTTCAAGGTTGTCCTTATTTCTCCGTCGCTTCTAACGCGTAGGCGGTGCCTTTAATGCGGCAGTCGAATATTCATTGTTCAAAAGGGTCACCTTTGTAATTTATCCATTTATAAGCCATTTATTTATCAAGAATCTCCCACTGGTCTCTCCATGGATGTATCTACATAGTATCTAAGCCTTGCTCTAACGTTTTTGGCGCCCGCAAGGATCATGTGACATGGAGTATGGATCATCAGGTGAGATAAGTACCCCGAGAAAACCTATCGTTCAAAGGTAACATCCGTCTCGTTCGGTCCACCTCCTACAGATCGCACGCGTGATTTCACACATTTGTAGATATGAGTGAATCCGAGGAACTAGTTCGGTCTGAACTCTGAAGGGGCCTTCTTACCTGGGCTTCTAATACGTTGCTTCTCTAATACGTTGCTTCGTGGACACAGGTAGCCGAACCTAAAACTAGAATAATAAGTATATCAACTGGGGCGTACAACAGCCGCGAAGGTCGTGTTGATGAACATGTGAAGTAACTATAAATCAATCTCTATTACAAACGTAACGTTGACATTCCGGATTCGATTCGGATGCATGATAATACGTAAGGTAAAAGAAAGTGACCATCATTCGATCCCATAGTTGGAAACATTGAGTTGCCTCCATAATAATGATTGCAGTTCTGAATCTGTACGCCATGTAGCGACCCATCGTATAGTGATTAAAGTAGCGGAATTACATATGGAACAAAAAAGTTTCTGCGATACAGGCACTCGGAAGTCGGAGCAGTATGACAATGAAAGTAGGTAGGCAATCCTAGTAACACGTACATGGTGACATTCATCCGAAGACCACTACCCACAAGCGATGCACAACCCAGCATATGTAGCATCACGTATCTAAACTGAATCCGGAAGGTCAATGTTCCATTCGTAGTAAATGTTGATTTATCGGCACTTCACATGTTCATTAACACAACTTCCACGATGGTATTACGCCCATACTATTGACGATATAGGCGAGGTTCCTATACTCATTATTCTTGAGTTAAGTCTGGCTGCCTGTACCCGCGAGCTTTTCCGCGATTCACATTCTACCCTCTATACCGAATATCTTCTCCGCTACAAGGTGGCAGCAAAGTTAAGACGGTGATGACAACGAAAAACTTAGCGTTTGAAATTAATATTCGACTTAAACAATAGCCTTAAATATACGTATTATTATGAAGTCGTACACGACGGAGTCGGCAAAACTAAAATCGAAGCATCCTTAACTTTACTTATACGATAAACAGAAAATCTAAGTCGAAGTCATAATTGCAGTATGCAGAGAATAAATATATATGTTTGTAATTATGGTAAGTGCTCATTCTTAAGAGTAAAGTATTCGTAAGTGAACTGCGAGCTGCATCAAATGCGCGTTAATTTTTTTGCAAAATATTTTAAGCTATGGCAAATGTTTTAATATTTAGGTCTCATTTTTGAATATTTATATGATATGCTTGTAAAGGAGAACATATAATTAGTAACGCATTATTTCCGTTTAGAAAAATTATTCTTTATTTTTTTTCAGTTATAATTACTTTAATTGTACATTTACATTGTGTATTGACTATATACATACCGTAACGGAAAAGTAAAGCCAAATGTCAAAGTAGGTTGCCCTATAAACACGACCAGTGACCAAGTCGCAGTCATCGGCGGCTGACCAATTCACATTGCGATTGCGCCAGAAAATAGTTTTCTTGCATTTTGCTATGTTTTTGAATCTATATAATATTAAATTGATATTTTAAAGCTGATTTCGCGTTGTACAGTACAAGAAAGGCATTTAGTGGACTTACTGGTTGATGGCATTACTGTTTGGAAAAATTATTACGTATTAATCTTCGATATTGTTTTAGGGCAATAAGAAGTATCAAGTGATCAAAGGCAGTTACGTGGTTAGGGCTGGAAGATCAGCCAATTCACTTGAAGCATACGAACAAGCGACGGCATTGAACTAGCAGAGTATAACATCATTCCGGTTGTTTGGTGATTTGAGGTTAGTACTGCGGTATACGCAACGGGCAAAAATGGGTGTTTTTTTTTTGTCCTTTAAAAGTGTGGAAATCTTGGCGGAGAGTTTTAAAAAGCTATGATGGTACAATAAATCGTAAAATAAGAGGTTACCTCTTAATGTCTCACAAAGGCGATCCATCATGACTGCACGCCAGTTCAGTGACTAGCTCCTAGGCTATATGTTACGCGTGATCTGTCGCTTCCGCACCTCCAGGCCTCAAATGGGAACAATGGTGTTCATCCAAGTGCGTACGAGGCCTATTAAAACCCATGGGACCGGCCTGATGATCGTTGCCTTGCACACGCCTGTCGTGAGCGAGCGACCGTTCACGTCTCGTCTGACGTACGCGCAGGGTTGCCAGATCATAAACGAAGTAGTCTCGTACAAGGAAGAAAACAATTCCGTACAAGGCATCAAAATTCTCGT
This sequence comes from Medauroidea extradentata, assembly GCA_003012365.1. Taxonomy (NCBI): domain Eukaryota; kingdom Metazoa; phylum Arthropoda; class Insecta; order Phasmatodea; family Phasmatidae; genus Medauroidea; species Medauroidea extradentata. The sequence goes on along the minus strand of PNEQ01117632.1, from coordinate 71,009 downwards.
TCCACACCTTTTGATGACCTTTTTTTCGCGCACCTGCGTGCCACGAACACCTTACAGGCCCAGCAATTAATAGTTCTCTGGTCTCGAAATTCTCGTACGACAGCAATTTTATATCGTAAATCGATACATCGAATAAAAACACTGATCGTACAAATACGAGAATTTTCGTATATCTGGCAACACAGCGTACGCGAGCGCCTAGGTTGCTGGCTTTAGGACTCTCCGACCTAGGACCTCACCCCAGACTTGAGTAAAGGCCCAGGAGGAAGAAATGGTGAGGGGGTTCTGCACTCGTCAACGTCTGCGTGCCGGGGGATGTCCTCCGACATTGCCGTTGGCTCTCCAAGCACAGGCTGCAAGTGTCGCCTTCGTGTCTTCAGGGGGCCAGATCAAGACTACTCCCTCCACCTCACGATGCAACCTCCTCCAGAGGTGGAAAGTTGGGATGAACGCGGCAGTGTCAACACCGGGGCTCCTGTTAAGTTTATGCATAGTTTCTGGGGGGGGAGCTGCGTGTATTAATTACGGCAAGACGTCAGCCTGAATCCTAAGTACACAATACGTACCGCCTAAGCTTAATTGGAGAGTGGAGGGTGCTTTCAGAAGACCCCGGGAGTAGCGGCGGTTGAAGGGGGTGTGGCGAGAGGGGGTTGAACCACGCCTCAGGAAATTGAACTCTGGGTATAGGCGGGGGGAGGGGGATGAAGTAAGAGAAGGGGGCGCGGGGGCACCCCGTGAATAAGACGCAGTAATGAAGCACCGACCCCTTTCAACCCCCTGACACACCCGTCTTCCCCCTTAAATTCTATATACCTCATCTCCGTGTTGACTCTAATCAAGAAGAGGTACAAATAGGACAGGAAAAAAGGGGACACGAGAGAGTGAAGGAAAAGAGTTTCGGGGGCTGAACAGAAATGAGAAAGAAGACCCACAAAAGAAGGCGGCGAAGAAAGACAGAAAATTTCTTCCCAGCTCAAAAAAAAAAAAAGTTTTTCGTGGATATGTAAATGATTTTCTTTCATCGAGGACTTGAGAACGATAATAAAAAAAAGTTTTTTTTCCTTGTTCCCCGCGGCAAGTCGGTGAGTGTGTGTGCGTGGGAAGCGAAGTTGCGGGTCAGCTCTTTTGTTTTTCTCTCCCCCTCTCGCCCCCTGCCATGTTCTACCCTTACAGCGGAGTTGTCGCCGTGGCGCGGAGACGACAGGGCAGGAGATTGAGTCTAGCGGATTCCATTAACAGCTTTCATCCCTCGCGCCACCCCCGACCCCGCCCTCTATGAGCGCGGATCCAGGGGACTCCAGAGCGGGCCGCAGCGACGCCGCGCGCTGTCCGGCGCCCACCGCCGTGCGTCGCCATGACGACCACGTGGCTTGCCTGCTTCCTTGGCTTGTGCCCGCAGTCACTCTGGCAAGACCCCGCCACCTGCACGTGCTATCATCACACACAACATCGTCACATCTCTTCCACTGGAATTACTTCTTTAAGACGAGTCCTCCAGTGGAAGACAGCATCTTGCACTTAGAGGCGATGATGCATGTAGTGAACGAGCAAGAGTCGCCCTTAATAGTGCAAGGTAGACAAATAAACCCTGAAAGCATAAATTGAATTCTACACTTTTTTCGAAGCCAATATGGTTAAATACAGAACGACAATACTAGATAATGGTATTTGCCAACTCTATGAGTAAATATTTATCCAAAATTACTCATTCGTTACGCGTGATCTCTTGCGCCGCAGTTAAATGCACGAGATTCCGGCGTCAGATATTGTGCCTTAAAAGTTCGTAACACTGGAAACAATTTTATTTAAAACGTTGGCTAAAACTATTGTCTATACTCTATCCATTCTAAGGTTGCAGCTAATTCATTCAAGTGAATGACAGTAAAATGTTTGCATAGTATAAATTTCATTTGAAATGTTGAAAAATACAAGGTAACTGTGTTATGGCACAATCACAATGTGAGGAATCGAGATATAATTCAATTGCTTTGATTTATTTCGTTAGCAATTTTTATTTCTGCTGCAACCTTAAAGTGGACAGGGTATAGGATTGCTGTTTTGTTACTTTCGCAAATTGGCTTCAAGAAACCTACAGTTATAGATTGCTGCTTTTAGCGTTGAATTATGTAACACGACTGCGCGCGTCCAGGCCACGATAGCGTTCGTTATATCTGTAACTGAATGATGTGTAGACAGACAAAGAATCGAACTACATGTGCTAGCTAGAATGTCTCCTTTACCTAAAGAAGATTGAGCGCAGAAGCTTTCTAAATATAATTAGTTTGCCATTTTTACAACATTTTAAAGACGTTCGGTAGGACTAAAGCCAAGCGTGGCGGCTATAGATTGGTCAGACGATATCCCTCCTCTTCTGCGGTACGGGCGCGATTCCCGTTGGGGTCATTCCCGTTTTTCGAATGGTAAACATTGCCGTCGGTCTGCTGTTTTTTTATCAAGCCTTTCCCGTTTCTTTTGCCTCTTGCATTCTGCCTTTGCTCTGTACTGACCTTAAGTCACCCTCACCAGTACTAAAGACACCACTCAGTCAATTCCACCACTTATAAACACACCGACTGAAAGTTGCTGGTCATACAGACATTTATAGTTCGCAGTAAACATCACTTTTTCAGAGACAATTCATTCCATTTAATACATTGTTAATTATGTGTGTCAAATGAGTTCTCGTCGAGTTTTGTTTCTCGAACTTAAACCACTGACAGTAATTAAACATTTTTTAACGGTAGCATATTTAAGAAAGAGCTGTCACATAATATTGCTTGTAAAAAAACTCATTCAGAAAACAGTGACCCATATACATGATTCTTGAAAAAGAACAGCACTGTTTCAAATTATAAAGGCTTCGAAACTATATGACCGATTTTGCTAGTTCTTGCAACAAAACGTACGCAACACTCAAAGCTGTCTCACCTCAATATTTACTCTCCAATTATATCTCAGTATGTGATCAGGACACACTCGACTTCCACTCAAGTACACAGGAGAATTGTTAGCGTAATCATCTCAATTTCAACAATGATTTTGTGACGAAAATTGTCCAAATCTCGAATTTTTACGGCGTGGATAAAGATTTTGACATATCTCCAAGAGAAAAATTTTAAAAGGTTAAGATCGGGGCTTCCACGAGGCTAAGAGAGAGGGTTACAATGTACGGGTGGGCTCTACAGCGGAGCGCAAGCTTGCTGGCAGGGCCGCAGCAAAGGGAAGGGGGCAAAAGGGGCAGAATGCCCCGGGCCGCAGAAAAAAATTTAGATTGTTTCATTTTACAGCTGCAAAACACGTCAGTATATTAAGTGTTCCTGTGTTTATTATGTTTTAAGGATCTGTAACTTGCTTTACAATGTTGTTTATGAAAAATATGCAGTAATTACATTTACAACTATTAAAATCAGAACACAAATCACCTTTCTTAAAAATTTTATTTGTAAATTAGGAGCCCCAAACAATTCTCTGCCCCAAGTCCACAGAAACTTTGCTGCGGACCTGCTTGCTGGTAGAATACACGGGTTCCTGTTTGTAGTCCAATATCCTCCATTTAAGTGAGCATGTAAAGCTCTTCAACATTATGTGATCTTTGAACGATTCTTGCAATGGATTCGTATTATGAACATAACAGTTTTTTGGACATACGTTATTGCGGGCTAATGTTGCCGTATTGCAGAAAAACCCACAATAATAAAACAAAGGAAGAAAGGCACAGTCAGTCTGCTGGAGTTCCCGAAATAAGTCCAGTTCCAAATTGAAGCATGTAATTACATTTTAGGACTTTTAAGCTGTTCTGCCTTTTCTCCGTACTTTCTTGACCACCCTGATGATTTTTTTTCTCTGTATTCGAACAGAAATTAGTCCTTCCACATACCGCCGTCTGAAATTACGTTGAACATTCACTGCAGACTTGAACTCCGCGTACAACATATAACAGTTTGCAAGAGTACACAACTGTCCTTTCTGCTGTTTTGGGCGGGGGAACCTAGGGGTTCAGCACAATTACCAGACGGCGCGCTCGCTCTTGCCACAGGCAAAGCCGGTGTGCGTTTATCGCATAACCCTAAAAAACTTTTACCTTTTCAGTACAATTTGGTCTAATAATCAGCCAACTAAGATAATAAACTCAATGCTATTAATTTATGAAACACTACAATCCTCCTTCGCTGATCCAGTCCATCATAGACGGGAGTTATTTCCTTCATAATATTGTACTACGGAGCATTCAGACCCTTTTCGTTAGTATTTCGATGCTCACCTGTATCAGTATCTTAGTGGCTATCGTTCAAGGATAAGAGCTGTACATCTTGCCAGTAGGCCTACATGGAGAAATCACCTCGGGGTAGTTATACCTGTGCGATGATATAACATTAAACGGAACTTAGAGGGATAAACATTATTACTTGTTAAAATCATTTTTCAGACACTTCTTTCCAACTTATTTTGCTGAATATTTTTTTTTTAGATTACATTTATTTTGTCCAGAAGAGATATTGTAGTGTTTACTTTCAGTGGCGTATCGTGGTCGTGTTCCAAGGCATGCGGTACTAAGCAGTTACTATACACAACACTGAGTTGTCTGTGGAAGCATTAGACTGGTAGAAGCATGTGCTCTCTCAAGCCAGTAATGTACAAGAGGCAAGGGACATATTATTGACCAATAATATACCTCGGTCTACATAACATATGAGCAGGTAGGCACATTGAGTCCACGTACTCAAAGCGTGTAATCGGAGTTAATACTGCATGCCTTCGAACACGAACACGATACGCCACTGTTTACTTTCTTTATTTTCTAACTTTTCTCATTAGGGTTGCTAAAGTGAATTCCTTGTGGTAGTGTAACGGATTTTTCAAAACTCTTTTTGACATTATTCTGATGTAAACGGTAATTGTGACATGCCCCTTTCTATATTAGTCAGCCATTCTAAAAGCCAGGGCAAGCATAGTGTAGCCTTATCATGGACTGTAAGCAGGATGTACTGATGAGTAGTGAAGAGGAACTTTCAGCCAACAGTGCGACTGTGTTGGCGTACAGACAGTGACTCTTCAACTCCACATAGGCTCCGAACTGATACGTCTATATAGCGGACACTCCGTTGTAATGCTCTCCTGACGCCTACATGTCCGGCATAGCCGGAAAGCATGCACTTTGAAGATCTTTCAAAACGGCTTTCTATACAGTAAAATGAAACCTATTCCACATCAGTGAACATAAATAAGAAGTCACAGCTTGCAAATAGATTTTCTAAATCGTTCCTAACATTACAGAATGTACTCATGTTAGTATGTACGTCAGATTACGTACAGTTACGGCCATGGACTTTTTCCCCAGAGATTGATGGGAAACCTTGGAATAACTTACTATTAACGTTCATTTCACATTACTACTGTAATTTTTGCAGTTCTGAGCATGTCACAGAGCAAGAGCCAAAGACGCACAACATTCTCGGTAACTTGGTGAACTGCAGCCAAACAACAAGGGGGTCAAGTTTCCAGACGAGAGTCCAGACCTGTTCTTCTACGACCTTAGCCTGGAGTCATTTTGGGAAACCATGGAAAATCGTAATCAGGATGGCTATAGCAGGTAGTCAAACCCAGGCCCTCCTGAATGCGAGTCCAACGTGTTGCCGTGGCGCCACCTCATTCGGTTAAACTCATCGTGCAATTATTACTTTATAGGATACTGTAATTCTTCGTAAGATATATTCAGTGATCAGATTATTTCTTTTGTTAGCATTTCTTATTCCCTCAGTCATAAATTATACTGTCAAAAGCTACAGTGCGAAAATATCTTGGTGCAAACTTATTTGGTCTGCAAATGACACCCTTTATACAATGGTTGAAACCGGTTAAAAGACAAATTCATTCTCTAAAAATGTTTGTTTCCCGCCGAACCAAAACTTCGAGCAATGTGTCGTTAACACTTTTATGTTAATTTATGTGGAAAATTAAGTAGCGCAGTAGATAATTTTGATCCGCAGAGTGGAATTTTTACGGTATAATGGTTGGCAACACCAAGTACCAAAAATGTCTGCTTACCTTGCATCATATTATGTACAACATGCTAAACAGTAAAGTGTGGTACAGGTTGGCAGTGGGCTCGGACGCAGGCAACCAGGCAATAAAGGGGCTGGGAAAGGGGAAAGTTTTGACAGGTTTTAACGTAAATTGATTCATTTTCTTAAGGGAAGAAACCCACTCCTCTTCCCAAGCCACCCATGAGTTACGAAGTGAGCAGAGCACAGCGGATTGTTGGAGGCGAAGGAGAAAATAGAAATACGTCTTCGAAACCAACAAACAAATGTTGTTCGCCACATCAAATACTATAGAGACCAATATCTGATAGCTCTGTGTTAAGTGGGGGGGGGGGGGAACCGTCTGCAAAATTTTAATTGTTTTAATAATTTTTATATTTGTAGGAAACTTTGTTTCTTTATAGACCTACGTTGTGACTATTATTTACAGTAATGAAAAATTTCTAGCCTATATAGGTTTTGTATAGTGGTATGTTACAGCCAAAATTTGCATAAAACGGCTTTATACAAAAAACGGAAACCAACTAACATATACATGTAAATGAAAAAAATTCCCACCCAAGGACAGTGTCGTGGACGGCGCCTAGACATGACTAAAAAACCGTTTTGAATATTTTTGTATTTTTAAAAATAATAAATTGCCAATTTTCTGTGATTTTTTAACAATTACAAAATTAATATTTGTATTTATACATGTCTAGTTGTAGCCCGTGACACTTTACTTCATTGTGAATTATTTCGTTTCTGTAAGTCAATCTCTTTTCGTTTCTTGTATAAAACCGTTTTATTCAAATTTTGGCTCTGACGTGCCAATATACAAAAAATATGAAAGCTAGAAAATTTTCATTTTTGTAAATAAATGGTCACAATGAAGTTCTACAAAACAAACAATATCTCGTACAAATAAAAACATTATTAAAATAGCGGCAAGAGGTGGAACTATTGGTATTGAATAAATTAATGATATTATTTATCTGTTGTCATACACTTGTGTTCGGCGAACTGATGTATTTGTTATTTATTTTCGGTTGTGGAAATGAAAACTAATTATTCGTGAAGAAGAGAAAGTTTTTCTCTGCCCTGTTATGGTGGCATCGCAAATCCTATATTAATAAAATGCAGTGTACTGTTGTCTGTTGGCTTGAGGTGGAAACACGGTGTTATCTCAGAATTGCACAAGCTGCCCGGTTCTGATGTTCACATGTATTTAGCCACATCGCGTACATTAGTATATACCATTGCCAGCTGCCCGGCCACACCTTTGCCCTCGTGGAATTTTTGAAGGAATAAATAACGATAGCTAAGCGTGTTAATGAACTATAATGAGGTGGCGAAAACACGTTTTACGACTTTCCACCCCCGAAACATTATGGTTAGGCTATCTCGTCAAGTTTATGAGATACCGAAGACATCGGGAAAATACATTTATCCATTTTCACTCCTTATTGGGTGCAGTGGCGTGTCGTATGTTGTTGCCAGGTAGGGCACAAATTGCAAATAACTATACAGGATTTTCTGAGAAAAATATTTTGTTGGTACAAACAAAATTTGAGTCAACCAAATCATTTGTGTGTATAGGGGCAAATAAATATTTGTTTGCTCGTACCAAATTGTTTCGTTCCCTCGATTTGTTTGAGGCAAATGGATGTATTTTGTTAGCAGTACCAAAGATTTAGCTGGACATAAAAATATTTCGTTGGACATATCAAATGCACATGCAAAATTTCAGGAACAAAAAAAATATTCTTTATAAACTTAAACATTTCGGAAATTTTAAGACTTAAAAAAATAAGGTTGGGCCGAGACTTGATCTTATACCCTTACATTGCCTCTGCCTATCCAGGACCTAACCAACATAGTTGCGAATGCTTTTGTGAAAATGGGATTGTTATTTGTATATTAATAGTTTATTTTGTATTACGATTGTACTGCTTTATTTTCAAACATGTTTGTCTTCCGTCTGCGAAAAGGTAAACGACGTCAAATAATGTTACCAAAGTGATTGCCGTCCACCGCAGCACGAAGAACGAGACGTGCGGCTGCGGTGTTTTTCTTTTGTGACCAATCGAATTAGCCACTATGAAGTTGTTATAGCTAAAATTAAGATTCTTTAACTATGCTGATTAACAGTTTTGACGCCATACCTGTCGCACAAGCTTATACTTTGAAAGGTGAGGTATACAGTGTTCGCCATCTTATCGCTCACGCACGCCAGTCTGCCATCACCTTCCGCAAGTCAACCAAACGAATATAGTTTCTCCAACAAAATCATTTAGTCCATCGAAAAATAAAGTTGGTTCAAAGCATATCACTTACAACTAACAATGTTATTTTGTTGACAAGTTGTAACAAGTTGTTTGTTTACGCAAAATAATATTCGACGTCTTATAGTAATCAAATATATGTTTGGCACAAACAAAGTGCGTTTAAATGAATAATTTGGTCGAGGGAAATAATTAAATTTGTTTAGAGGACTCGATGCTTGGTCTTGCGAACAAAATATTGTTTAGCTGAAGCAAACATCACCCAAACAAATATATTTAGCATAATGAAACAATTCTTTCTCTCAGTGACATGCTGGTATGTAGGTGCCGCTTTTTACTGACTGGTCACAACAGAATAAGTAGCCAGTAGATATTTCATAGTCATTGGTATACGGCGGCGCGTTCATACCAGTGTACAGTTCTCGCCAACTTGTGCCCTCCCTGGCAACAACCCTCGAGCCGCCACTGATTGGGTGCCTATGTCGCAAGGGGAAAACATCCTTACATGTTCATACTTCAAATAGAATATTAACTCTTCTGCCACCTGACATTATTATGTGCGTATAAAATATCAAACAGTTACCAGTTGCCTTGCCTTACACGGGATTCGAACCCAAAACCTCCGACCAGTGTTCCAAACAACTACGCCTAGATAGGTTGTCGGTATTCTTAAAAAATTAAATGTGTGTATACAGGCCCGTGCTCAAAGTGGTGTACGTATCAATAGGGCGGCAAAAATGTAGCAACTTATAAATTATTACTCCGGGGTCATGCCTGTTTTCCGAGATTTCTGGAACGCTTTATATCTTTCCACTTCTTAAATTGTCCAATTTTGAAAAATTCATTAAATAGCATTTTAGGTATTTAAGTAAGATTAATTTCTATTTAAAAATCATCTCGGTATCTCAGTATGTTTAAGATACGCATAAGATTAATTGCAACAATGCTTTTTTTAATGCCCTTGGAAAATAAATTTCAAAAATCCTGAAACTATTTTAAATGGCTATGCATAAGCTTCATTCTGAAGCAAAATTCACCTGAACATCTCAACGGATTTCAGAGTATCGAAGATTGATTTAAAACACATTTTATGGCTTTTCACACCCTTAATTTTCGAAAATGGAAAAATGTGGTAATATTAATTTTCATGACGTTCATTTAGAAGATGAAAATCACATCGATATCTCAACGAGTTTAAGCGCGATCGAGGATTCATTGAATGTACATTTCATACCTTTTTACCCCCTAAATTACCTAATTTCGAAAAATCCCTTCTTAGCGGGTGCCTACGGCATATACTGGAGAAGTCATCCTCAAATTTCTGTATCTAGTTCAGGCGGTTTGGGCTATGCGTTGATGACTATAGAGATTTGAAATATCCAAGTCTGCCAAATTATGGAGTTGGACTGCAGCGCAAGAACCTGGCGACCTCTATTGTCGAGTTTGTTTAGGGGGTTGGAATGACAAATTAGTAATTTTAATTTTATATCCATACGAAAAACATCGCTCAACTTAGAGCCAGGAAAATTAATGTCGTTTTCCGCAAATTAAAAATTTTTTGATGTCGTTTTTACATAAGTAGCAGTTTCACTGTCTTTCCTTACACAAATAATAAAACTCTTATAATCACATAAGCCTTTGTGATTGACTTACACAGATAAACATCGTTGTATTTATTGAAAAATTGTAAAAAAAAAATAGTTTTAGCAAGTCCGACAACTTTTAAAATGCTTTATTTCTTTGTGTAATCACAAAGTTACCCTGGAGTAACTCACTGTTAAGAATAGTGCTTACTAATTGTACGAGAGCAGAGAATAGCGAAATTGCGACTGTTACGGGCTCGTAGATGAAGATTGTGAAGTCCATATACATTTTGGTACAATACATTAACATAAGATAAAAACATTGTTATGTCGCTACTAAAACCAATATTAATTATATACATTACCAATTGTTCCCACAGTAGGAAGGTGCGTTGGGACAGTTCCTCCATCCTCGTGACATTTAGGTAATATGATTTAAACAAAAGGGAAATGGATGCCGTATTGTTGTCTCAATGTTTTGGTTTCTCATTAACTATCCGATCACACTACAGCAAATGAAAACTTTTGATAGGGGACCTTGAAATTGATAATGTTACTATGCATTTTAAAATAGTCGCACAAATTCTTCTGTACCTAACCGTTGGTATATGAAGGCAGGGTAGGTGTAACGGTGAATGTGGTTAAAAATTTAATTAATGTGTTGTACAAAAAATTAAAAAAAAAAAAAAATAACATACAGTACATAATATTAGTCAAGAATTAGGGACAGTGTTCCTTAAATTAAGGGGAAGGTATGTGCAACAACCTCTGTAAAACTAAAATAATGAATCCCCTAAACATTCTATGAAGACTTTGAACTTTCCGCGATAGGACAAATTATATTCCGACAAATTACGATATGGCACAACGAATCACAGATGCACTGAAAAGTCGCAAGATATTCCAACGAATCGCAAACACTGTTACACAAAACGCGAAAAGCTCTGGAAAATCGAGAAGACGTTCCCACTAATTGCGGATATGCTTCGACAATCGTGAAGACATTCCGACGGATCGCCAGGATGTTCCGACGGATTGTGCAGACACTGCGACGAATCGCGAGACGTTACGGCGAATCTTGAGACATTTCGACATATCGGAAGAGCCGACTACACAGCAGACGAGGCATACAGTCCGTTCATGGTAAAGTAAGCACTGCATCTGTCACTAAATGCAATGCACTTAATAAGACGTTATAGCTTAAAATGGTTTTTTCTCTAATTCACTACCAACTTGGTTGGGGCTGAAACAACCAAAGTCTTTCATTTAATTTCGTACATTAATATAAGCTGATTTTAAAAGTGCTCACTTTATTGTATACAATGACAGGCAGGGGCAACGCGGGATAATGGCTGGCGCGCGCTTGGTTAACGAGGCGGCCGCGAGGCGCGCTGGGAGCGGCCGCTCCCACAGCCGTGTGCCGTGCCGATTGTCATGGTAATTAGCGGCGGGGCGCGACCCGTGCGCGTCAGGGCGCATGCATAATTCACGGCCCTCCCCCCTGCCTCCCTTCCACGCGACCACCAAACTGCCATTCTCTACTGTGTTATTTTTAACACGGCACAGCAGTAGGTTTAATTAATAGAGCTAGTTGACGGCCGCCTACCTGCGACTGGATCGCGTGTCTGTGGCACAGAATCGGCGAAGTGAAGGAAGGACAGCACATCACGGGTCCCACTGTCAATATGTCTGGCATGTTGGCTAACTGCCGCGCTGCATTGAACTACATCACTTTTCAGCAGTGACTCCATAATTATATTGATGGAGTGAGTTAGGAAGGGGTCTTATTGACAGACAGGTCATTACAGACAGTTAAACGCATTCTTATTTTTCTTACAGTGGTTGCCCGCCCAGGCCGTTGAGAAGCGTGGAGAGTTTCGGCAGTTACAAGTACAACAGTACAAGGTTATTCGAAAATTCCTCAACGTGCATGAATGATACATGTTTAGTAATTGCATTCAGAGTATATTACACACGTGTATACCAATTTTAGGTTCAACACTACTCATTAAAGCGTATTTTCTAGCGATTGAAAATTGCGAAAATTTGTGTTTGTGCTGTTCTTTTTAAGTGCAAAATTTTGATGCAAAACGTCTTAAAAGGTATAGGCGTGTGCAATACACCATAAATATAATTAGATACCTGAAAAATTCGCGTTTTCTTTTAGAAAGCTAGAGTTCCAGCAACTATAGGTTTCTATCACGTTGATAATTGGCCGTTGACTTACTCGACTCTTCCTGGAAGTAGTTGAGGCAATAATAAAACTGTAGCTGAATACAGGCCCATTCCACTATCAGCGAGCAGCTAATAAACAGCTGATATCTGCACTATTTTACAAACATTCTTGGAGGCTAGCCTACAGGTCAGTGAACCCGCGAATTTTTCCTGGCCTCTAAGTATAAGGGTCACCACAGAATGTCCCATAGAGGCGAGATGTCGGCGAGAAGATGCACGCCAGTTGGATGACTTGCGCCTAAAGGCTAGTGTAAGGTGTAATGAGCATGCTGTGTCGTCCTAACAGCTTCCACACTTACTGAAATGTCTCACATCAGTCGTGATAACATTACCGGATTTTAAAATGTGAATATAAATTATCGTCGTATGCGCAGTTTTTAAATTTAATAATTCCAGAAATTATATTCGACATCTTCAAAGTATAGTAACCGTGAGATCTATACTTGCTGTCAATCATATAATTTCTGTAGTCATTACTATGGGTAGGCAGATCATGAACACAGAATGGCATTAACTTTAGTGTGCTATTATGTAAACACCATAGAATATCCACGACAGGGACGCAATCGTTTAGCATAACTTCTTGCATCGAGAACAAATATACGAAATTTCGATGTTGGTGACTGTACCCCAGAAATACATCACACGGTAAAAATACTTACTGCAAGTACACCTCTTCTCTTTTTTTTTTCTTAATTTTGGCTTCGAGAAACCTGCAATTTTTAATTAACGTGTTCACCGTATGCCGACACATCTGTTTCTTCTGTACCTATACTAAGCTATTGAACTAAGGGCACGCGGTGGCCGAGGGTTCATACCTCTCGCCTCTCACCAAAGCGATACGGGTTCAATTCCGGCGGGGTCGGTCCCCGGATTTTCGCATGTGAGAGGCGGGTTTTCTCGGGAATCTCTCGTTTCCCTCACCCGTCCATTCCGGCGCTGCTCCATACTCACAACATGTCACCCCCTACCAGCGCTAGAGACCTCGATGTTAAGCGCTGACCAAAATCTCTTCACTCACTCACTTCACTCTATGCTAAACTGTTTACTACATGTGTGGTTGAGTTGCTCAGCTAATGTCACATTGCTTGAATCTCAAGACTAACCCTAAAATTATTTTACCGTGTACAACTTGTCAAATTGATAGCTAAACGGTAGCAAATTAATAAAATCACAACTCAGTACATGCATGAAGAAGATAAAGTCTCATCTGCTATGAACTTACATTCTCTTTAAAAATTTAAAAATTATCGTTACAGGCTACATCGTAAATACTAATCCGTACGAATCGCTAACGGCATGTCTTTTCTTTTCTTCCAGGGCTGTAACGTTCCTGCTGAATTTGGTCACTGCGCACGGCCTGAAGACTTACGTCCACTTCGCAACCAAAGTTCTTACCTTCAAGTAGGTGAGTGTGCATAAAATCTCATTAATGAAAACTTTTTCTGAATAAGTAAGATTTATAGGGTCATGAAAAAGTGGTAAAATGTTTTGACTTGTCAAAAGCATATGCATGTAAACTCCATGGAAAACATTTTGAGCTAGATGGAAACACTTCAGATTGTTTTTGACTAAATGTAAATTTTCTAATGAATTAGAACAACAGCTGCTGTCCACTTCAGTGAATTAAGAGCGATTACTGAGCTATAGTTCTAGTAGGCTAGGAAACAACACGCATAAACTCACATATAATGCGAAAAATGTATAGGTAACTTCCAATGAAAGGATGTCTTGAGTCCTTGAAATTTGAGCTTTAGCACTATATTTTAACACATTACCCTTTTCAAGGGCTTAAAGCAACAGTATTATCGCCGCACGAAGATTGTCGGTACAGTCAAGCCTAATACCCAACATATACATCTCGAAAAAACAGCTGTAGCTAACAATGCACGTAGCGTTTGACCAGTTCCTTGTTGGTAAGTTTACTATTTGTAGGGCCTATGCATACTATAGCCCAGACTATTTGTCCGCTAGCTTCTACTCAGTGGAACAGTGGACAATTAATGAATAGACGAGGCTTGTGTATGCGTAGGACAATGGAATGTAGCATGTGGGTCACTGGATTAGCGAAATTTTCCTGGCCCTTTGAATCTGTCCATAACTCCGGCTTTATCGGCAAAATAAATGAGACATCGTGACTTGTATTACTATTCCAATGGTTATTAATATGACATACTAAAATAACATTCAGTATTCTCTGTGAGACTATTATATACAGGCAGCAACTCCCTTAGCCTTGCAAGCATTGACGTGTGGTGAGCAGTTACAAGGTAAGCTGGTGTTTGTTCAGTACTGTACAATCTCGGCGCACGCAGCAGAAACCACTGCATAACTACAGATGATTAGAGATGGAGAAATTTCGCGAATTCAATGACCTGCACGTTAAAATCAAATATCCTATGCATACTCAAGCCTCGTCTATTCGTTCATTGTCTGCTGTTCCACTGAGTAGCAGCTAGTGGACAAATAGTCGGGACTTGAGTATGCATAGGATATTTGATTCTAACATGCAGGTCATTGAATTCTTGAAATTTAACCATCTCTACAGATGATGGTTAGGAACTCCTGATTTTCGCGAAAAGAATTTTGCCCCAGTTTGATTCAGTGTCTTACTTACACATCTGCCGTTCATCTTCGTGATTAGCGATTGGATGTTTCGACTCTCACAAGTCTTGATGTTCTACCCGCAAATCACTGACGTGTTGTTCTGCAGTCACCTTAATGGGATTGGCTCAGTCAAATCAAATACGACTGTTTACAAAGACACGCTGCCAATAACCTTGAAGCCGGCAATTGCAGATATGCACACAAGGCAATAAATTCTTTTCGCGAAAATCAGGGGTCCGTAATGACGGTATATCGCGAAAATGTTTTGTTCCAATATAGCCTTGAAAACACTGACATAACTTAACTGTCTGCAGACAACAATAGGCATCAAATATTACAATAGCGGGATCCTTACTGGCTTAGTCAAATAAGGCAGCAGATCTACGTACAGGTAAAAGCCAGTAACCTTTTTATAAGTTGAACGTGCGTATAAACCCAGCGAATAGTCAATTTTTCCCGCGATAAACCATCATCTCTAGTCATAACGTAATGCGACCACTTACGAGTTAACTGCAAGGCACCCAACACTCCAGCTACACAACTACGTCTGAAAGGCTGAGGTGTACACGAGTAGTAAAACACGTACAGTTCAGAACAACCTCAGTTTACCTTCACCACAATGCAACACGTACCAACCCCGAATAAAAATAACAGCGTATAGCACGTGCTTATGTCCAACCAGGTTGAACACGAAGTAGTCTGATATAGTACATCCCAGGAACGAGCAACCTTACCTGACATTTGGCAATGCTTTCTGCTTAGAATCATTGTTTGGTTTCAAGAATATTTTATGCTGCTAACATTGTCTCATCTTCAGTTGATAATTCAGTAAGATAAAACATTGTTTCACCGAAAGTAAGATATATTTAATATATAAATTACCAATAGTTAGATACCTGAAAAATTCGCGTCTTCATTTGGGCACGAGCTGGAATTCCAACAACAGTAAGTTTGTCTCTCTTTCGCAGTTGGCCTTTGACTTATTTGATCTCTCCCTGGAAGTCTCTGAGCCAATAATGTAAACGTAACGAATACAACAGTTCTATGTCACTTTAACAGCAAGCAGCTAAAGAGTATCTGATGTCTGCTTCAGTTCACAAATATTCTTGCAGGCTAGTCTACAGGTCAGTGAACCCGCGAATGTTTCCGGACTCAATCAATAGTTAAAAAAATGCACTCGTTCGTGGGATATGAGTCGAGATCCGAAAATTTCGCGAATTCAATGACCTGCAGACTAGAATCCATTGTACTATGCATACTCAAGACCCGATCATTTGTCCATTAGCTGCTACTCAGTGTAACAGCAAACAGTGAACGAATTGATGGGGCTCGAGTATGAATAGTACAATGGAATCTAGCCTGCAGGTTATTGAATTCGTGAAATTTTCCAGTCCCTAGGCATCACGGAAGTCAGTGAATGTTTTCATGAAGGTCTACTACTAGGTATCACTCCTCAAGGAAGAGTTTGATTAACAGCGACCCAGTCGCGATATTAATCAACGTGCATAGGAGTTCGAAAACAAATCTCTTCTCAAACGAATTGGCGAAAGTTCCGTGTCTCCAGACATCAGTGTTGTTTTAGGGCGAGCATCTTGATAAACAACAAGCAGGAAAGAAGAGGTAGGTAAGATGTAGTCTACTATCTCCACCACTGACTGTACCTAGAAGCACACGTGGTTGCAGCAGATGTCCCTTGTTTGTAATCAACCCACGCGAGTATCGTAGAAAGCTGCGTGTCACAGCCTAATAATTAGTCATTCAGGGGGCGTTGTTCTTGCCACAAGGCTACATCATTTCCCAGCTCGCCATCACCACAAAAGTAGTGGAACATTTTTGTGAAACACGCAAGACAAAAGAACACCACTTTGAAAGGGCGCACTCGAAAGGGAAGGAGTTTAGTGTTGAATTTCCCCTTCCCTCCTCATCATTAATATATATATATATATATATATATATATATATATATATATATATATATATATAACGATTCATTTCATCTATGATGTCCATGTAAATTTTTATGAAAAAAAAATAAATAAAAAGGTTTGAAAGAAACAGTACAAAAGCAACTGTATTAAAAGAAAAATATATTTCCTGATTTTACAATCAATAGAACTTCATTTTTCGACGTCATTCCCAGCTGGTTTAAACGTTTGTATCATAACCCACAAAACGTTTTTGGATGCCCTCGTCGTAAAATTGACTGTTATTTAGGTTTACTTTATAAGTAACCCTTGCAATAATAAAATGTGTTGTTCAGCATTCGGGAACGTTAAGGAGTTTGGTGCATGTTGTGTATTTTATTTTGAAAGTTGCGCTGAAGTACACATTTAATTTATCAGCACATTTTAAGTTGCATAGTGTGCACTTGAAAGTATTAGGTCAGACGAATTCCAAACGTGATCGAATAACCAGAAATAACCAGACGTACGGACTCATACAACACTGCAAATGTACTTTTTCTCCCAATCTGGAATTTTGGAACCTTTAGCTTTTAAAAATTATTTGTGATATTTTTTAAAACCAAATTAGCGAGCAGTTACCCGGAAAATGAAGAATTTCCCCGAGTACCGTAATGCCCACAGCACGGATTCGTAACCGGAAGTTAATTATGGAAAAAAAAGGGGAGGCAGAGCGAAGCGAGTAGGCAGTAATAAGCAGATGAAGAGGGAAAGAAAGGCGAGTGAGCAAAAAACGAAAGGAGGTAAAAACTATTTCTAGAAACACTGGTTCATCGCAGGAAATGTTGAGTCTTTGCTGGGCTTCGATGTAACATTGAAAAGGTACGATGTCGAGCGGAAGACACAACCGTCAATAAAATCTGAACTTCTCATCTAAACTCAATGAGATTTTTTTTTTTGCCGAGTAGATATTATATCAGCGGTAGTATGCTTTACTTTCGTGTAAAAATTTAAAAGCTGTTTTTAGTTTTAACATCCGTAAACTTCCGCGCAAAGATTTTCGGATAGTAAAAATATTTTCAAATCCATACGCGAGTATTTTTGCAATTCGGTTATTATACAGACCTCAATATAATCGTATAAAAATTATAAAAATGACAGTTTCCCATTTTTGTAGATTTACTGGTTTAACACCCTTATTTTTCTAAAAAAGAGTTCCGGCCGCGGTGGTCGAATGGTCAGACCATGCGCCTCCCACCAAGCTTCGATTCCCGGCGGGGTCGGTCCGCGTATTTTCGCACGTGGGAATTGTACCGGACGATGTCGTTGGTCGGCGGGTTTTCTCGGGAATCTCCCGTTCCCCCCCCCCCAACCTTTTCATTTCCGGCGCTACTCCATACTCGCCTCATGTCACCCACCACCAGCGCTGAAGACCTCGGTGTTAAGCGCTTACCAAAATATCTCATTCTCTCATTCACTCTAAAAACAGTTTTTTAATTTTTTACTCAAAAGTAAAGCATAGGGCTTCATAAATAAACGTTCGCTGATAAAATATCTACTTGACAAAAAATATCATCGAGTTTTGATGAGTAGTTCAGATTTTATTGCAACAATTGATTGAGTATTCCAGTCGACCGCTCGACATCGTACCTTTTCATACGCCTCAAAACATGTTGTTATTGGCGTGTCCCCATTTGACAGGGCCTATGGTAACTCTGATATGTTACTACTGAAAGTTTGTGATTCGTCTGTAAACAGCTGAACTGAGCCAGGTAAAACCGTTGCCCAATCATTGTGCCGTATCAAATACGACACGACTTAAATAATACACATATTACATTTTTTTTATTTATGTTTCTTAAATTCAGGCAAATTATAATTTTTTTGTGTTGTTATTAACTTGTTTAATATTATATTAACAATAATAAGTGTTTTTGAGTAATTTAATTTTATTAACGATATTTCAGAAAGTTCACTTTCAATTAGAGCTATTCTTTCTTGCTACATTACTTCGAGCCGACACTAGCCGCGCTGCCGTGTTTTTGTCTTAGCAGGATAGTAGCTGCTGAGATTTACATTCCTCTGTCAGTTGTTCTGTCGTACCTCCGTCTTCATGCCACGTGCTGCTGCCGTTGCAGTGCGTGATTTCTGTATTTCACCGCGTGATTTCGATGCAGTTTAGCGATTCTGTTCACGTGATCGTCGCATGCTACTGTGCTTCAATGCGCACTTTGCCGATGTTGGTACTGTTGCTAACCATTTTCGATGCTCTTTTGTTCAACGTTTCTGCAGCTTCTTCCGTTGCTTTTCTTAAGACTTTGCCGTCAACCACCGTATCGTCAAGATGAGTGTGTTTGGTGTTCCTGACTTTTTGGCAGATCTTGGCACTTGAGTTGTCATTGTTTAACCTTTTTTATAATGTAGCAAAATTTTTATTGTGACGTAGTAGAAAACTTGTAGTGCTACATTTTTATTTTTTTATTTTTTTATTTTATCGTGGTTGTTTCATCTATAATTTCGTTAAGTGATTATCTTCGCCCTCGTCTGGTGAGTAATTTTCCTACGAGAGGTTTTGTGTTCTATTTAAATTTTTCATCTTCTATAATATTTTGATAATTTCTGTGTGGTGAGGGTTCGCGTCCAGGCCGATTCTCAACCTGGATGATTCTCGTCTTGGAATATTCACGTCCCTGCCAATTCGCGTCTAGGCCTATTCACAAGCTGGACTATTGACGAGCTGACCTGTAGTCTCTACTACAGAAGTCCAGTCTTTCTGGCCTATTTTGGGGCATTTTCTTCGCCTTTTCGTCTTCTTTGTTTTGTCGCTGTAACTGGGAAACATGAAGTCACCCCAGCGTGCTCTACTCTTCTACTGCGAGACTTTGAACAGATAAGCCGCAATTAAATTTGTATATTTTAATCGATAAATTAACAGCTGTCACACTTACCTTTTTTATGTAATATTTCTACGTTTTTAATAATTAATTTGAATTTGATAACAATTTAAAATTTTATAAGGCCTAACGGATGCGTCTATTTACTTGTAATTTTGTTTTTGTTAATTTATTACGTCATTGATTCGGACGCACAGTATTTATTTAGCCTATAGAATGGGCGTTTATTGTTCCGATAATTTTATTGTGAATTTAAGAAAAATAATAATTGTATAATCAATTCACTATTTTCATTTAACTGTGCCTGTAAGATTTGAGCTTTTTATAATTTCAGTACAATTTCAGTACTAATGGACTATTAATCGATGTCAATAGTGTTGTGAATTTTATTTTAAAAAATGAAAAGAAAGTATTTTATATTACAATAAAAATTAAATAATCATTTTGAGCAATCACAAATTTCTGAGTTCTCATTTAATATATTTTCATATTTTCCTCTGGTGTGTATTGTTTACTATGGCGAGTGAGCCTGTTTAATTATTTAAATAATTATTTTTCTTTGCCCGTTGCGTATTGTAGCCCAGCATTTATTTAATCGTGCATTGCTTCCACTTTGATATTGTTTGTTTACAACAGCTTCCTCCGGTTTTTGTGTGTTTGTTAATGTGCCACCTTCTGTTTTCTTCTATGTTTTTATTGGTGGGCATTTTTGTGTTTATTTGCCAGGGACTGTTGTTTTGGTTTTACGATTAATGGCTATTTTAAATAATTCATTAACCTACCATACGCACACGGCGCATCATACAAGGTGCAGGAAGTTACACAGTCTTGCACACTACGCCGGCAAGAAAGATTCTTGCGATTTTCCACCATCTCTAACCCTAAAGTTTTTTGTTTCTCTCAAGTTTCTCACACTTGGAAGCACTACGTACGTGGATGTGTGGCGGAGCGTGGGCGCGATCGCAAAATCATGTTTTGACACGTCTGACAGCGGAGGACGTCGGGGTTAAACAATTTTCGCAGAAAGTGGCGCGGGGTGTTGACAAGCCTGCCTGCCCGCCCGGAAGCACAGATTCGTGTCTCTGTCAATCTCATATTGACCGTCGTGACGTCAAAAGTCACCGGCTGATTCATACTGTGCTACTTTGTGAATTCATGTGCGGGGAAACTGTTTGCGCTGCGAGTTCCTCGGTGACTGCCCTTCAAAGGCATTTACAAAAAGTAACCTGCGCTGATTAACTAGGTTCGTTCGGTCACCACACACTTTCTTCTCCACAACACAAATTTTCTTTTCTTGCAATCACATTAATTTTTAATATCATCTACTTCAAAGTAAATGTTCGTATAAAACTTAACAAAAAATATGATGCAATTCAAATAGTTCAGCAGCGTTTAATCTAAATGTACTAGTTCGTAGTACTTTTAAGACAAACGTTTTGTAAAAATAAATATTTTCGTCGCAACAAAATAAGTTTGTTATGAAAATAATCAATATGGCAACGAGTTTTCCTTTCGTTCGGTTGACCAAACGCTTTGCTTGTTTTTTTTTTTTTTCATTAATTTTTATGATGTGACACACACGCATACATCCCGTAAGTAAGATATCTGTGAAGCGCAAAACAGCGCTATGTTGCCACATTGTACTTTATAAAATGTCATCATACAATATTTTACCACTTACATTTTCGTCTCCAATTTAGCTCAGGATTCGCTTGGTGTAGTTATTATGCGGTTGTCCCTGGACATCCTGTATAATATAACCTCACAAAAATTCACAGTGTGTTGACTAAAACATAAATCGGCTTGTTTCTCTTTTATTATTTTTATTATTTCGCCTTGCTTTCTGTGATGACGTAACACTGCAATGACGTATGTCCACAATAATCTAAATTTACATAAGGGCTTGTTCCCGAGTTCTTTTTTTCAGACTGGTGACAATAAGTTAAATATTTTTTAACCAAAAGCTTTGAAAAAATTTGAGTTAATGTGCAATAACACGTTGCACAATACTGTGGATGCGTTTTTAAAAATAATGTGGTACGATCCGACAGCAAAAAATATTTTGCTTCATTTTTGCTTATTTTCACGACAAAAAACGTGGATCTTTGGGTGATAAAACCTAAAAACCCGTTCAGTTCATTTCTACAATAAAATTCAGCTACAAATAAAAACAAATAAGTTTCAAAACTGTGGAGCGAAATTTTGATATTAGTATTAGGTAGCAATAAAAAATTTTTTTTTTTCGAAATCACTGCAAAACTCGGTAACAAGGCCTTAAGAGCCCGTGTCACTTATTATGATTAATTTTTCTTAATTCCTTTCTGGCTAAAATTTTGGCAAGATTTAGTTGAAAATATTTCGGTATGGACGTAGCTAATTACTTTACCTTTCATTACGAATATTGCATTCGAAAAATTTAAGCGTAACTTTGAAATTATTAAGCTAATCTAAATTTAAAACAAAAGTTCTCTCTCACCAAATAATAAACGTTAAATAACTCCCAGTATCGATTTAATCCAATAATACGCACCTAATACCTAGTAAAATATAATGTTTATATAATGAAACATTGTCGGTTATTTGTCACATCCTTTATTTATTAAACGTAAATTAATATTATTAACAAAAGAGGTGATGTAGCCTTTTAAGGAAAATATATAATATAAACCATTAATTTCTTTAAATGATCGTCCTTTTCATCCCCTTGGTCACAGACGACTAAGATATTCCCTTGGTATTTCAAAGCCGTATACAGCATGTTTGAGGCGAGGAAACAATAAAGCAATAAGGTCTAGAATGGCTCGTACGTCAACAACAGTGTCGTCTTTATGAGCGGGACGCAAAAATGGCGTGCAATGTTTTAGTCGTTGGCATTTTGCTATGGGACTTAAGCGGCGATCGTATTATTTCACTTACGGAAAGTGCATAATAAAGTACAGTACGTGCTTCTCTATTCATGTCTTAGTATTCCGGTTGGTATATTTTTAAGTGAGAACGCTCTGAAATCTATTTTATTTATAAGTTTTGATGTTTTTTCAAATCATGTTTCTAAAAATGCTATCTAGAAAACCAAAATAAAGAAACATAGTTTTAAACGCGTTTTATTTTCGTAGCTGAAGATATTGAGTGAACGTTTAATAGTAACGCTTAAAACTGACATTCTCCTAACACGCTGCAACAATGTTCGTGCGCCAGCTGTACAGGGCTCTTAATAGCCCGGATTGCGCTCGGGCAGGCAGAAGAGTAATCAGCTAAGCTAAATCTGCTGAGGGATATAGAGGGATACGCCCATTCCAATCGCGGCGGGGTGGGAGTGGTTACCGCCTCATCCGTCAACAACTGAGAGTGGATTTGCCACTCCGGGCCTCCTTGACGAGGGCGAGGCCTGTCCAACCTCTACGAACACTCTTCGTAACGAGTCCTCTAATTAGGCCTACCAGACCAACGATCGTTCGTTGAGAACGCGAAACATTCCAGCCGTCCACCAATCCAAAATCCCCACCGTCATTCAGCAGAGGAGGGGAAGGGGCACAGCAGGGAGTGGGCAGCAAGGTCACATGCAACTTGCTCATGTAAGGTATTTTAAAGATGTAGTAAAATTTTCCGTGAGAATAATCCGTAGTTTGTTTTATTTAACTGGATTTAATATTTAAAAAGTTTAAAAATAAAATAGTGTACGTTAGTATTGCAACAAGCCAAGAACAGAGCTTTCAGCAAAATTTCCAATACAAAAAAAAAAAAAATTAAAAGTTAGAGTAAAGGATTTCCAAATCACGTTTATTATTTTATTTTAACAAATACACAGTTTCCAGCAATACAATAATGCAGGTCGCATAATTTTACAGAAAATCAAGTTCGTAGTAAAAACTTTGAAGAATGGAATAATCATCACATTTTAAATATCCCAAACCAAATAGCCGGTTAAGAGAAACTTAACTTTTGAACCCATTATGATTACAACTAGTAACTGGAAACTTTATAACTTTTTAGTCCTAGTCATAACGTGCACATCTTTAGAACTGAAAGTTACAGAAAAGTGTTTATAAATCTGAAATATCGTCTACGGTGTACACAGTTTTGGTATCTCCACATTCAGAACATAAAACCAATAAAAGCCATACTAAGACTGACTGTAAGATATCGTAGGCCCTACTAAAGAAGTTCAGTTCACCCTGGGTGATGTATAGTCTATATTTGCTGCAGCAAAAAAGTCATACGTTTAGTGTAACAGTATTCATTTTAATGTAAAATAACAATATAATAAAGAGGCCAATCACTATGGTTAAATTGCATAAGAATGAATTAATATAAACAAGTCTATCTAAGAT
Organism: Medauroidea extradentata; assembly: GCA_003012365.1. Taxonomy (NCBI): domain Eukaryota; kingdom Metazoa; phylum Arthropoda; class Insecta; order Phasmatodea; family Phasmatidae; genus Medauroidea; species Medauroidea extradentata. Next base: position 47,156 of record PNEQ01117632.1, on the reverse strand, counting down.
GACTTAAAAATATACATCTATATATGGCACATAATTAAACAATAGCATAAAGAAAACATAGTTAATGAACATGTTAAAAGTAAATTTTGCAATACAATGCTCATTAAAATGTTTATTAATAAAAAACGTAACTATGCGTACAACTTACATACTACAAAATGCAACAACCATTCCATATTTAAACCACATTATATTTTTGCCCTACGTGATTTTTATTCAACTTGTTTTATTTTCCTTGCAAGATAGTGAGATATATTACACTATTGTTCGCTTGCTCTCTTCAACTTAGGCTATATTTGTTCTTGTAAACTTCACTGGCTTTGTTTCATCTTCGTAATTGCTACTTCTAACATGGTTTGTCCTATTTTCGCTCCTTCGACATCATTATTACTTCCCAATTCATTTCTTATTCTTGCATTAGCTTCTTTAATAATTTTGTGTAATTTCTTAGATCCTCGCCAACTTCTTCCTCTTGCTTCCGTATAGTATTTTCTCTTCTGTATGTTCGGTTTGGCTGTTAGTGTCTTTTCTACACAATCATTTTCTCCTTTTCGTTTTTCTTCAAGTTATTTACTGTTTTTCTTCAGCTTTCTTTTCAATTTTTTCAGAGCATTTATCTCTTGATAGGCCCTGTAAGCTACTTGACTCTTTCTGATTAAATCTTAGGTTATACGAACTTTCTGGGGTAGATTCTTGAACTTTTTCAGTCCATCTTTGGCAAACTGAAGCCCCCACACGCATCTGCTGCTAACAGACAAAATTTACTTGACGTGAGTAAATTACTGACGTCTGGAAATCCCTGAAAATCAGCATTACCATGCTGAAGACCCAGTATGACTTTTACCAGCCTCGTCACATTTGAGAATTTTTTTCTCCCACTGAATTTTGCAAAGAAAATATTTTCCCCCGGCGTTGTCCAATTCTTGTTATGATTCAGCTGTCACCCGAATACTCTTCATTTGAGTGTTCTCCGTCATTCTCTTCGCCAAAATACGTACCACTGTTCTGGGATATTTTCACATTGTAGTATCTTCCATTCTTCACTATAGCCTGTAAATTAATACATGGAATCAAAAGTATAGAGTCTGCGAGACTTTCATGGTTGAACTAGACAAATGATCATGCCCGTTCTTTAAACCCAGACGAGATGAACTTTGTATTATTTGATTTCCCAGTGGTAGCTTTGAGATTATATACTGTGTAACCTTATGATAACATTTCCACATTGAGTACAAGATCATATTTTGAACATTGTGTTTGCGTCATAAGGTCAGTTTCGTCTGCCAACAGCAATTTACTCTAGTGGTTTCGAGCAAGATAATCAAGAGTTGATCAAGAAGCCACTCTCCTGGACATTTGAAAAATCTACTCGGGTTACTGTTTTAACACTTTAAGCTGAAATTTTATCTTCTCCACGCAAATCAAGTGATAAAATTATAACAGCCTTACGTGTTTCTCGGTAAACTTGTAGTGGAGGTACCCATCACCGTGGATGCTGGGAAGGACCCTGTCAGATTCACAAGATAGTGATAAATGTGACCTTAGAGATTAGTAGACAGTAACTACGAAGATTTGCATTGATCGATTGGTATTTTTTTACGTACCTGGCAGATGACGAAGTGCACCCTCACATAATAATCCTCTCAAACAGTTCGCATTAAAGTGTTCCGTTAAGGTGACGTGTATTATGTATGTGTATTTCATCTTTGAAAAGCAATAAAAATACCCTAGTGTTACACACATTGGTAGAAACATGCCCCCTTTTTGTTCTCGATTTAGGGAATGTTTGTACGCCAAGATGTGTGAAAGCTTAAGATAAAACATTCAATGAACGTTACACATGTATATACATACTTCATGTACTAATAACATGACTCATTGGTAAGAGTACTGTCGTTTTACATAATTCGGTTTCCGATATTTTAATAACATACGGTTTTAAAAGTCGGAATTCAAAGGCTCATTATTCCCTGAATATTAAACGTAGGTTCTAAGAGTTTATATATATATAACACATTTCATAAGGAATCGCCTAGCACTGCGTATGTATCTGTAGTTCAGTAACAACTTGTATATACAGTATATTAAGAAAAAAGTATTCTATATTTAGAGACATTGTAGTATGGAGCAAAACAAAAAGGAAATGTCTAGTATACATGGGGACTGAAACGCATATCTGAAGAGCTGTGAACACATGTACAAATTAGTGTGGATTTTCAGCTGGCCACACATGTTCGTTAGGGAAATTGACAATCCCATCACGCATGAAACCAGCCACATCTGTGAACAGAGTTTGTTGTGAAATTTGAATTATCATCACATCTTTGCAACTGTTATCGGGAGAACTGCAATCTAGCAGGGGGATATTCTGGTCGAATGGCTTGAACACGTTGTACGGATATAGCAACAGTTCATGCAGGATCGCCCAGATAGTTGAATAACTAACCACGACAATTGCTGCAATTCTACGTACATAGTTCCATGATCTTTTACCTCTCGTCACAATGCTTGCTCCTACATATCAGGCATCCGAATGGTTCGTGGTTTGCCACGATCCGCCATTTATGGGAGAAAGAAAGTGCCTGCTGCTACAGTGTACAATTATTTGATACTCTGTCCTCGTGTGTTTACTGCAGTCTGTACGTGTAGGTCGTCTGTAGCAGCCGAGAGATTGGAGTAGAAGACGTTTCACTTTGGCGATGCCGAACATGTACTCATAGCTATTCAAGTATGCGTTTCAGACCATATGTTTACTGGACATTTTCTTCTTGTTTTGGTCCATACTACGATCACTCATATTATGGAAAGCTTTTTTCTTAACTGCCTGAATAATAATAATCAGCGTGGCTTTCCGTATGTCCCTCCATAATTTTGCAACCAACCATAGCAGCCCTGTGTGGGTTATGTGGTGTGGTAGCTCTTCATTCTTCACAGATCAAGTAGCTTTCCGTTTGGAACTACAGGAGTTGAACTTGGAGATGTGGGTGTCGAAGAAGACAGGTTAGCTGCAAATCGAGAAAGTTCTATAATGTTCAGGAATGTTAGAGAATATTGTAGATGTTCCGAAATGTTACAGAATGTTCTAGGTTCATAACGAGAACAGGTTTAGTTTAGCACTATGCATGTTGTATTTAAATGGGTCTTTGTCCGATTAAGTATTTGATATATTCTTACCAGGGCAACGCCAGATACTACCGCTAGTAAGTTAACATAATTTAGTACAGTATACCCCTACAGCATGAGCGTTAACTTTTGAGTTCGGAGGAACACATTTCGTTTATTACTTAATCTGCTATGTTTGTATTTACAAGTGAAAAGAATTATAACAAATTTGGCTGAAATTAACCATGGATTCAAACGTCCGAGAATATGGTTAGAGATAATGGAAAATCGTCGGATAAGTTGAATGTTTGCTAGGCTCCAACATGCTGTGTATAATATTGATGGTTTTGTATCGATACTGACTATCGTTTATTTAAAGCACTGTTTCTATCCTCAACAGCCCCAGCTACATAAAGTGCAAATTGCCCTAAAACTGTACATCCATGTCACAAATTGCATTATACAATAATGGAATGATAAAGATGCTACAATTTATTGGAGAGAATTTTTCCCCTCGCTGGTGAATTCACACGACTTTTCAAGATTTCAGGTATAGCCTCTGTCTTTCCCTTACTAATTTCGAGTTCCCTGATTTTCCAGAATGTGACCACCCTGCACAGGTTAACTATTTAAAATTTATTAATGGCAAGTTTGGGATTTGTAGTTAACCGGGAAAAATAACTCGTAAGTCGTTCATTTCACAAGATGTCTCGATTGAATAATATTTGTTTCCACGTTAGTTAACACTGTTTTTGCTTGTTACCCAACGGACTTTCTTGCATAATAGTGTTTGTCTACGGACTTTTGATTCAAGCTGTGGAAACTCAAGTTACGAGTTTGGCACTTACATATTTTGTTATTTAGACCTACCAGAGGTTTTTTATTTGAAGCGTGTGGAAAGTATAAACTTAAAAGAAAGAGCGAGAAGAAAAGTGCAACCAACTGTGCTAAAATTGTGCTAAAGTAACACTTTAGAGTATTTTTTTTATCTAGTGCGTCAATTCGCATTACACCGGATCTCAATCTGCCCATTAGAAACCACAGCATTCGCTAATAATGAGTGTAACCCTTCACCACTTGTTAGTTTTTATGGTCTTTTTTACTTTGTAGTATGGTATGTTTTTAAATATGGGCTACAAAGTTATCTTAAAATACACTCTAAAAAAATTTTGTAAAATTTACAAGGATATTCTTTGTACTTTTACAAGGATTTTCTTTCTAAAATCATTAGTTTATGAAGTTACAAAGGTAAACTTTGTAATACTACAAAGGAATTCTTTGTACCTACACTGACAGTTCCTGCACAGTAAATTATTTTGTAAAATATGACAAGGCACTTTTTCGAAGTTGTACAAACTTTTGTAAATGTTGAAAAATTTTCAGTGTAAAATTATTACCTTATAACGTTAAAAGGATTTTGTTTGTAAAAAAAAACTTAGAAAAAATGTGTAGTCTACAAAAATCTTAAGTTCGCCGGAAATTACTTATGCAACGATCACAACCTCTATAAAGTATTTTTCTGGAATAAAGTGAATGTTTATATTAAATTTGTGCTTTAAAAGAAAGATTTATAACTGAACTGTACATTGAATGTATACAAATAAATAAAGACTAAGAGCTACAGAAGTCACAGTGGTCTAGTGGTAAAATGCGTAGATTCTAAGCATGGGGAAAGTGGTTCGTGACATAGCACCTCCCGAGATTTTTTTCTTCAAAATAATTTCGTGTATACGTCCTTTATTCAAATGTTATTTCATAAATAAGTTCAGTGTTATTTATGAAGTACAATGGACATTTAATTCTTTTTCCTTATTGAAAGTACAACTACAAGGCTAGTCCTTGTAATAAAATACAAAGTATATGTTTGTAAAATTATAAGGACAACCATTGTAGTTTTACAAGGAATTTCTTTGGCAACTGGGTTTCCAAGGATTTTCTTTGTAAAAGTACAACATTTTGTTTACAGTGTACTGGTATGATCACTACATTATGGAAGCAGGTTCAAATACAGAGCATTCCAAACATGATGTATACTCTACGTAACATTCATAATACAATACCTGGACGTAAAGCGAAAGAGGGGACTTGCTCCATGTAGTGGTGCCATATTGTAAAATGTCATTACATACATTTTTGCCACAAACATTGTCGTCTCCAATTTAGCCCAGTATTCGCGTAGTGCACGTACTATACGAGCGTTTCGAGACTTCTTGTATACCAAGCCACGTGGTGCAATGGTGTAACATGCTATACTCGCAATCGGGAAGTCCCGTGTTACATTCACGGCCCGACCTTCATGGTTTCGGCGCTCCCAATGCTTTCCCGAAGTCACTCAGAGGAATTCTGGGACGATTCCTTAATACTGGCCGTGGTCTGTTACATTCCTGTTATTGTCTGTCGAAATCTGTAATTACCTTGCTGCCTACGAGACACTACGTTTCTTCTAATAGATAATTACAAAACATGACAAAATTAGATTAATTAAAGCTGCAATTGTTCTTTACTGGGACCAGGGGTGTATGAAAGGGAGGGGAGGGGTTGTTCAATCTTGTGCTTAATATCTATTTAATAAATGTTTAAGTTATACGAGAACTTCTAGTAATACAAATATGTTGCATAGACAATAATAATTTCTGTAATAACCACTAAAATGGTGCTTACGAATAAATAATGTTTTTAAAACTTATAATAAAAATTGATCTTGCAAATTAACATATATATACAGCCTGTAACCCCAGACAACGTGATGCCTAATCCCTAAACAGTATAATGAAACCTAATATCTCTAACAAATGTAGTAACAAAGTTTCCGTATGAAATTATTTTGCTGACACTCTTGTGTTACAAGTGCCCGGAAAAATAAAGAGGGGGATGTCGGGAAAATGATACTTTTAAGGTGCAAAATTGTGTTATTCAAGCAATTTTTGGATTGTAAACAAAGAATATCCAGCAGGCAGAAATTGAAATGTATTCAACGATATACTCTAATTTATTTCGGTGTACGATTTTTATCTTTAATTTTGCTAGCATGTTTCATATATAACTGCTTAAGCTTTAAAAAACTGTGATTTTTTGGGGAGAGTGGGTGGGGCTGCAGCGTCTTCAACCCACCCTCCACCGGCCATGCGTACGTCCCTGGTTGTGACATATTCCCATTTAGCGCCACGCAGAGTTCGGAAATTTACTGATTCAGAAATGCACAAGTAATTAACAACTGTAGGCATAAAATAATTTAACAATTGTCACGGAGCAGGTGTAGTGAACCTCGTTATTTACGTAGAGTTTTCTGATAAAGCTCAATTATCGTGGAAAACGTGCCTGGAGAATATTTACTTTCGCACATTTTTTTAAAATTAATATACGCTATTTAATTAATATAGCAAAATACTTTGTGGTTACTGTCATAAGTATGGCAACCATGTAACTCTTTTTCGACTCTTCCGCTGGCATTCATTCGCTCCAGTATATTATTTTAATGTAGCAAACTAAATTTTATAATTAATTCTAAAATTGAAGGGTTATTGGTGGGGTATCACTGCAAAAGGGTAAAATTTTCACTTACCATTATCTTTATACAGAAAAATGAAACTATCAAATAATTAATTTTACCATAAATTGTATTAACTTAGTGAGTATGATTCGAGAATACTGCATTGCAGTAAAGGGATGTATATATTACAACGTAGGGCCTACTGATTAAAATTGTATTACAAATGACACTTACTGTTTCTGAGTTACCAAGTTCGAAAGGATTAGTTACAAACAGATGTATTCTTCCCTGGTTGGCCGGGGCAGCCCACAGACACAGCTGTGCATTGCTATTTAAATATGAAAGAGGCCATAGAGGTTATGTTCAGGCGGCACCACGCACCGTACCTAGTTCGCCCGCACAACACATGGGGACCCTCGCACTTTCTAACATGTGTTGCTAACATTAATTAATGATGATAACGAGACCGAATGAGAAATGTACCGCCAAGTTTCACTTCACTCGTGATAACTTTATCAATTTACTTAAATTATGATCGCTCTCCACACAGCTATGCCTACTGATCGGAATTCAGTAATTTTAATTTGAAGTGGCTGATGTTATGTAAACATGTAAACAGCCGTTCTACCCACGTTATATGCTGCGGAATAAACAAACATGTTTGAAGACAGGTACAAATCAATCTCAATATATACTGGCCGCAGTAACGTACAAATCTAACGACTCTTAGCCTTTATATTACTTTATAAAAACAATTCTTCTGTCAAACATCGACAAGGACGTAACCTGTGTCTGGATACACATATGTCAAGATGCCCGATTGACATGTGAGGATAAATTTTATACTTTACCGATTGTATAAATATATATATATTTATACTTTTGTTATTGCTTAGTAATTAGTTAAATATTATGTATGATACCATTCATGAATTAAGTCGTGCAGAAATTTTGTAAAGGAAATTTCGATAGCTTAAACTTAAATTACTGGTGACAATACCAAACAAAGATTTTCAAGATAGTAGTGTAATATGTGTTACAATGGCACACTTTCAATTTTACAACATTTACATCTTAAAAATATAAATTTTCCTCTGGTAAGATAATTTGAGCTCGGAAATTTCTATTATACCTATGCATAATGTCACATGTTGGCTGCGTAAACAAACAAAAAAAAAAACATTTAATTGCTAAAATAAGCAAAAATTCCCCATACAATTGATTAACGCAGGTGGATTATTGCATGTACCCTAATTGCTTGCGAGTCTTTGAGATTGACGCCCATTGTAGGGAAAGTTTTGCGTTTCCGATACGAAGCATTGTAAACAAACTCGTACTTACAGGCGGGCAGAGGTGTAAACAACTCCAATCGCACAATAAAAGTCAAGATCACACTGTCACGATAGCGGAGAGGAACACGCGACGTCAAAGCCGCACGACCACGTGAGAGGAAGAAGCGACTTCCGTCGAGGTTCGTAACGCGTCGACGTCCTGACACGCGAGACACGTCTCAACCACGCTCCGAGCACCCGCCTCAGCCGAGCGCCAACTCGCGACTGGCTGTTCGGCCGCACGTGGTGGGCCGTCGCGCCTGTGGCGCTAAGAGGCGCGCCGGTGGCCGTGCGCACTAGGAGGGGAGGACGCGCGCCGCACCGCAGCCAACCTGACAGCTACAAAACTCCCTAGTCAGCACCCGCCGTAACTGCGTGCGCCGTCTTCCTTCCTGCAATTGTGCCTTAGTAATGGTGAAAACGCAATTCATTACATTGTTACAAGTCAGTTGGTATTTGTAACTTAGTAAGGAAGTCCACATCAACGCATCCACAGTCTACTTCATTCCTTAAAAGCAAGTTGAAAGAGGGATGGAGCACCATAGCTGTGAATTATTTACGACAAAAATTTAGTAAAACTACTAACCAGGCATGTTCTAATTTTAAGTATTTCAGTGCTGCAAAACCGAGCCAGGTGGCGCAAGAGTAGCACGTTGGGAGGACCCGGGTTCAATCCCTGGCTCCGACCAACCTGATTTCGGTTTTCTATGGTTTATCAAAATCGCTGCAGGCGAATGCCAGGCAATGAGTAACTCCTCTCCCAGCTTCTGTCCTTGTACCAAGTTGTGTCACCGTCTATAATGACCTCGCTGACGACAACGACTGCTTACCTTACCTTACCTTACCTTACCTTACCTTAGTTGCTGCGAACAAGATTTCTTTACCACGAGTTAACAGCCTCAAAGAAACTTTTAAACCTTTGTACGGTGTTTCGGCACAAGGGTGTTAGAGACTCGGAAGCGATGGAGCCTTAGGTCAAATTCCGCGTTGCCACAACGAGCTAAATGCTAAACTAGCGTGCAAGATACACGCCGATCCATTTTTACTGTGGAAAAACTGTAAAAATTCACAGTGGATAAATACTTCGCAGGCTACAATGTCTCGTACATAAAAAACAAAGAATATAAACTTTGTGTATTTAAATAAAAATGCTGAAATAACAATTTAGAAAATTCAATAAATTTATAAAAAAAAATATTTATTTTATGGTTTAACATAGCTGAAATTGTAGCCTACAACATCATTATCCACTGTGATTTTTTTTTTTTTTTTTTTTTTTTTTTTTTCCAGTTTGGTGAGCGAGTTCGTTTTAGTGTCATCCTTAAAACGGAAACCTGCAAATTTTCACTTTAACGAGCCATTACACAAAAACTATTTGAGATGAAAAAAATATTCGTAACAGCAAAATTTAGTCACATTTTGTGTCTAATATATATATATATATATATATATATATATATATATATATATATATATATATGTTACAAATATAAAAATAAAACTCGGCGATGAAAATTGCTGTATACGCGCCCTTAAGGGCGCCGCCTACCCGCGCGTGAGAAGCTCAAAAGCGACGGAGCAGTAAGGTCAACCTTGAAGCACGCATCAAATGCCGCGTCGCCTCAACGAACCAAGCGCTGAACTAGTGTGCAAGGTTCCCACCGAATGGTTTTTACTATGGGATATTAATAAGCGGTGACCATATAATTTTATTGGTGGAAAGTCTGCAACTAAGTTCAGTGCAGGCCGCAACCCGAGTTTCACATACATCAGGTTAGTACATTTTGAAGTAAGGAAGTCTGAAAAGCCCGTTTTTAGTCATGTTTGAAGGCTTAGAAACAATGTTTTTAATGAACGTAGCGTCTTAACGATGAGGTTCCGACCTTATCTGAAGTTTGTTTTCTTTTCGTACGTTGGCACAATGGACGCACGTGAAATATTTTCGTAAAATAAACAGTTTACGAACACACTGCAACGTATTTGAAGCGTGTTGTAGGCGGCCGCCTCAAGCGGCGACCATAAAATGTTATAGGTGGGAAGTCTGTAGCAAAGTTCAGTGCAGGTCGCAACCTGAGTTTCACATACACCTGGCTAGTACATATTGAAGTACGGTAGTCTTAATAGGTCTTAGAAACATTGTTTTGATGAGAATGGTGTTGTAAATTTAAGGTCTGGGGTTTACGACGTGTGGCTAAGAGTTTCGTCTGCTAGCAAGAACTTACCTGGCGATATTAAGTCAATTTAACTGTTACTCACTTCCCACTTCGTCGCCTTCTAAGCGCGAGATGAAAAACTTGTACTTTCCAATGAATTGTGATCTACGTTAAGGTGGCCACCGGTCCAGGACGTCGAGCGATGCGCAGATGTTCGATCCATGTAGGCTATGTTGTAATTCGAAATCTGCTAAGCTAGTGAGGGTGTTCCATTCTAAGAACTACTCGCTTATATGCCAGTTCTTTGTCCTCCACTTATAATTCAAGTTTTTTGTCGCGCCAGTATGGCGAAAATTAGTTTTATTCGGTTATTTTTGGTAGGCAAAAAAAATTCGGTTCAGAATCTTTCTGAAAAAAAAAAAAAAAAAGTAAAGGTGAGTACAGCATACCTTCGTCTTTAATATTACGATATAAAAGGGTATGTCGATATTCGACTGAATTCTACCTTTAGAATTCTTTGTTGTCTAATTTTAAAAAAAATTGACAACATTCCTTTGGGCAAGGACGCCCAACTTGTAGATTGTAAAGGGGGGCCAAGATTATAATATATATTTGTCAACAGGAGCGGATACAGTCTGTGCATAAATTTGTAGCCACTGGCATATTTCGACACATGAAACCGCGTTGAATACGAAACTGATCAAACTGCAAATAGTTTGCCATAATTAAACAAAACTAAACACATCGTGGAACATCTGTTAGGCGGGAAGGGGGCTCAGGCCCCACTACCGCCCTCTTCCTTTTTATTGCTTTTTCCTCTTTTTTTTGTGTGTTTTTATGTCCTTTTTCTTATTCTTTTTTTACTTTGTCATTCAACACAAGTTTGATTGGCAAATCATTCGCAATGGCGTATGTCCACAAACTAATAAATTCTAATTGTAAACTCCCATTACAAGAAACGTTTAAAAATCTCGTAAAATGGTATGGTCACAACTAAGTGTCTCACAGAGGTTATCTGTCGGCGAGAAGACTGCACACCAGTTCATTGACCTGCACGTAAAGGCTAGAGTGAGGCGAGAAACACAAGCATTGGTCAACCTTATTGCTCCGCACGTCTAGGCTTCAAACACGCTAAGTAGTTCACTGAGGTGGCCACCTTAAGAGCGCGGTTCACCTCAGTTTTCGACGTCTTTTTTTTTAAATTTTTATATTTGTACCAGATATTTCTTTTCTTATTTTAGACATAAATTGTGATTAAATCTTGCTCCTAGGAAATTTTTGTATCTCTCATAGTTTTTGCGCAATGAGTCGTAAACGTCAAAATTTGCACTTTACGGTTTTATGTACGCCACTAAAACCAACTGGCATACCAAACCGAAAAATTCACAGTGTATATCAATGTTATAGGCTGTGATTTGACACATATAAGAACAAAAATAATATATTTTTGTTATTTTTAAAAAATTGTTGCATTTTTTAAATTTTCATTTTAAGTTACAAGTTAAAGGTTTACTCGTGAAGTTGGCAAATAATACCATTATGTAGGATATTTTTTGTAGTTCTTCCTTATTGACTTTCAAAAACGAGTACAGTTCAACTGGTGTTTTTAACGTTTATTTATCTACCACACACTCTAACGCGGTTACTTGTATTGGTATAGTAAAATTTAAAATTATGACGACAGTTCTGAAGATTCTGTTACTGAAATAGGTCATTTGATCCTAATGTGTCCGGAAGAAACGTAAATGGAGGACTAAAACATGTCGTTCGTTAACAGACACCATGGGCGTTTACGAAAACGTAACCGGGCAGAATTTGCTAAGTTTACTCGGTCATGTGACATGATCAGGATGATCGCTCACCAGAGGTTAGCTAGTTTGTAATCAAACCAATTCCTGCAATTGGCTCGGTTCAATTTTTGGACGGAAACAGATTTCGCGCAGATAACTTTCTAAACGGCTCGAATAGAATTTTAGATTACCTGAGCTAACCGAGTGACTTTTGGCGCCTTATGTCCGTTTGATACCGGGTAGCAGCAAAGTCGACTGCTGCACATGGGTAAAATGAGAGGTGAGATCTCGAGAGAATGTCTGGAATACCTACTCGGTCGAGGATAAAATCTGAGCTGTTCATTATAATCCAATGGGACATTTTTGCCGAGTGTTTTATTAGTAGATGTCTGTTTAGTCACCGCTAGTCAGTGTACTAAGCCATGTTCTCGAGTAAAAAATAAGAAACGCTTTTTTAGAAATGTAGGCTAAGGGCTTGAAACTACAAAATCTACAAAAATATAAAACTTTTATTTTTATAACTATTAATATAATAACATCCAGAGCTCTATAATATCCAAATCTCCTTTCGATTTAAAAATTATTTTAACCATAAACCTTTGCACGATAGGTTTTCGAAAATTATTTTTTAAAATTAAGATTTTTGTCTTTTTAAAGTATGACTGTTATTTGGCTCAGATCGTATTATGTAGATAATTATAGAAAAAAAGTTTTACAGTGTTAAAAATTGTGTGATTTCATGCCCTACTTTTTCTAAAAACATTTTTTCAAATTTTTTGTTGAAAACAGAGCATACTATTTACTAGTGTTTTATAGATATACGTCAACTGATAAAACATATGCTCTGTAAAAATATATTGTCGAATTATGATGATTTTTTCAGATTTTTTCGTATATTGAGTATTTAAGTTATTCGCTCCTCATCTCACGTGTTTGCTAGGCGATCTGCCAAGGTCGTGGAAAATGTTTGTGTTTATTTAAAACACGTACGTGCAACCAATTATAGCGGTAATTCTACGAGATATTAACCGTCTAAAAATTAAGTCCTTTTATGTTAATGAACTTCTGAAGCTCGTGTTACTCTGGTTTTCATTTCAGCCAATTAAAAATATTCCGCCACATTTTAACATAAACATAGCTTTGTGAGTAACTAAACCGAGCGCATAGGTTTCGACGTACTCATAACTTAATACATATGATGTCGCGATAAGAATTTTTATATAATTATATTCTTGACAGGACCTTTTTAAAGTGATATTTTACCATCAACAGCCTAGCAAACAGTTACGGAATATGATATGACATGTATGTATTTATATATTTGCTAAGGAACATAATGATTGTGCTTATTGCAGTTCCACTCATCATTCACAGACTAATAGTACATACACTGTAATATCAATATTAAAGTGCATGTGGTGTGAGAATAAACGTCGCCGTGGTCGTAGTTCTTCAAGGTGTGTTAGTAAAAGGGTTGGCACTACTGCGGAGGTCGGGCGGCGAGCAAGACGGGAATGACACACCATGGTTCATGGCCGGGAGAGGGAGGGGGATGATCCTAGTCTGTTGTGGGAGAGGCTTGGTAGAATGGGGAGGGAGCGGGAGATTGAAGGAGGGCGGTTGTGGGGTGCAGATATAATTGGAAAGAGGGCGTGAGAGGGACGGAGAGTGAGTGAGAGCGAAGGAGAGGGAGGAGGGCGAGAGAGTAAGGGACCAGCTTTTGATTGAAGCCACACTTGCTAATTAGTGTGAGAGCGCAAGGGAGTGTATGTATGTGTGTGTGTGTTAGGGGTGCACAGGTGTGAGGGGATGGCCCCGGCAATCAGGGGTGTTTAAAGGGCGTCGCGCTCGCGCCGTGCTGGCTGTGAAAAGGAGGGGGGAGGGGGCACGGCCGTTAATTACCGCGCCAACACTTGCCGTGGTCGCCATCTTCGCGATTAAACTTACGTCACAGTACAGCGGCTTACCTATTATGACTTGCAAGCTGCTACTTCTGTCCTTAATGTCGTTTTTAATTAAAACCAAGCTAGGTAGTAATTTTTTACATTTGAGCTAAAAACTGAAAAATTTCTTCAGCGGAATGCTTCGAAAAAATTTCAAGACTAAGAACAGTCTTTCGATGCACAATATAAAGACGATTTGCAAAATAATGCATCGTTCATAACGAAATATTACTTTGCTTGATTCTGGCTTATGTTAGAGACAAATCCGCGATACTTCGGGTGCAAATTTGGATATGTTTGTCACAAAAAATGAGGGAATTCTTTGAGATGGAAATTGTTTTGCTCTAAATAATATTTCCAAAATGTATGTAAAACTACAGGGCTTAGGCTTAACCAGCCGTACTTCCTCTGAAAGTGGCTAAATAAATAGTAGTCATTCTGTTTTAAAGATTATTATCCCTGGATTAAAGCGTAAACACGCATGCGCTTTTATTGGAATACAAATACAAATTATTAATTTCCAACCAGATGGCTTAGCGCGTAGCTGGATAATTGATATGAATAAACTGAACGGAATTTAATTGGTAACATGGTTGTGTTCGTGTGGTGAGTTTTGTATGTAAATTATCAATTAATTCGGACGATTTATTATCCATAGTAACTTAACTTGCAATATACAATACAAGTAATTCAACTCATAGTATAGAATGTCGTATGCAAAATTTCCTTTTTCTAAAGACATTCGCCGTAATGTTTGCTCCAGACTCATAGTAAATTTGCTTATTCCAATACTTTTTTTACTATAAGGGACGAAACATGAAGGCATGACGGTCGGACGCAAAAGGATCTAGTTATGGCGTGAGGTTATAAAACTTATTGCAATAAAAATGTACGTTTCAGCTGCGCATAGCACCACGATAGTGTTTAAAATCCCGAATATATCCCTCAGAAGTCTGCTAATTAATATTAATTTATTCTTCTGTAAGGTGGAACATTCGCTACCATCTTAGATTGCTACAAATGTTGTAATAAACAGTTGTCACCGATTTATTAGCTATGGCACGGAGTATGGCATAGTGCACAGTTCAAATGTTACATTAATAAAATTGTTCCATTAAGGCTGTATTTAACATTTCCAAGCCATATTCTACGACCTATCATGACCAAATGCATAAAAATGTGTGTAATATATGTGTGTATATGTAGGTTACATATAAATGAGTGATTTATTAATGGGTTTAAGAAACCAGTAACACTAATCATTGCGCACAGAATTTAAATTCAACTCCACATCGTTTCTGACATTTTGCCAAAATATTATTTTAAAATTAAATTTCCAGGGGTGAGTTTCTTCTTAACGAATTACGCAAGGCAAAAATTTCATTGTATAACTATACTTATTTCTGATAAAAAAAAATCACCTTCCAAAGTATGTAACATATTAAGTTAAAAAAACATCATATGTGTGTATAGGAAATGCAAAATATAGGGCCTGGGAGTGAAAAATTTATATTTTCAAAATGTCTTAAAACCCGTCAGTAGATCTAATGACTAGGGCCATGATTTTGTCGCGAAAAGATTTTTGCCCCACTTTGTTCCAGTGACTCACGTGCACATCGGCAGTTCTGTTTCAAGGTTATTGGCAGCGAGTCTATGTTCAGACACGTTTCTCATTTGACTGCACCAATCAGAATAAGATTATTGTGAGACGGTACGTCTATAATTTGCCAAAGCCAGTGAGAGTAAAATCATCCAATCTCAGACGATGTAGCAGAGCTGCAGGTGTGCACATGACGCATCGAAACCAAATGTTGCAAAAATCTTTTCGCCATAAAATCGTGGCTCTAGGACACTTAACATAATTTTTCACCGTAAAAAATTGTTATTTTTCTAGAATTTTTTTTCTTATTTATCTTTTTTCAATGCTATTTGTGCCAAAAAGTTTTTATTAAAATTTATTTTATTTTTGAAATATTTGTTTTTTTTAATCCACGCAAACGAAGTCGTGGGCAATAGCTAGTTTGTAATAAAATTTATAACATAACCAAATTTATGGTGCAGGCGTGTGTTCGACCGTGTAACGTATTTTAGTAAGCACATCACAAAAACCGCATTTCTTATCTCAGTATCTACGCGTAACAACCTAAGACTATTCCACGACAAAAAAAATATTTATGATTTTACATTTGTACCGACTATTGTTCAACTTTGAGACATGGCATCTGATTACATTTTAGTCTAATATATGTTTTATGTAATTTATAGTACTCGCATTACAGCACGCCAACTTACGTACTTACGTACAGTAAAAACTTTTGAGTTACAAAAAAAAAATTGTAGTTCACAGAAAAAAAAAAAAGGTGTCGTGAGTAGAGACGTGCAGTTTTCGCGTGGTTTCCCGGCATCAGACTAGACGCCAAACTGCTGTAGTCTTGCCCCACTTAGCCCGTGAACTACTGCGGAGAATGTTTCTGTCCTAAATCTAAATGCCCCATGTTAGTGTGTCCAACCATATATAAAGCCATCATACACTAAATGACGTCACATTGAAGCTCGTGACTATTGTAATCGCAGATTGTACTTTAGCATGTGCAGGTCAGTGCATTATAGTCTGTCACTAAACAATAACGGAATTTTATAGAGTTGTGATATATTGTGGGTTACCAGCTCTGCTTCACGGTCATTGATTGTCTGTTTTAAATTCTCAGCTTCTCGGGGTTCTAGCCGCTAATCACAGACGTGTGGTGTCGCAGTAACCTTGTTCCTGTTGGCACAGTCAAGTGAGCCACCCATGTGCAATAATTAGAGACATGAACTTTTCGCGAAAAGAATTTTGCCCCACTTTGTTCCAGTGCCTTATGTGCACGTCTGCAGTTCTGCTTCATATATATTGGCAGCGTGCCTTTGAACTGTGACGTTTCTCATTTGACTGTACCAATCACAATAAGGTTACTGTAACACCACACGTCTGTGATTTGCGTGTAAAACCCCACGACA
>PNEQ01117632.1:0-30250 GCA_003012365.1 Medauroidea extradentata | reverse complement strand
CAATAATACACTCTGCCAATAACCATGAAACAGCTGCAGATGTTCACGTAAGTCATTGAAACATACTGTTGCAGAATTTCTTTTCCCCAAAAATCGTGGGCTCTAGCCACTGGGTATAACACACTATCAATTATTCAGTACGTTTATACTTTATTACCGAATGTTCAACATAGATTACTGCTAGTGTACGTAGCAAGAAGTTAACGATTCAAACACCTACTCTTTAAAGACAACTTTGTCGCAGCTCGAATTTTGTTGCGGCAATGATAATGATTGTTTAAATATTAGCCACTTCAATAAATATAGTATGTGTAACGACATCGTATCTAATATATACAATTCTCGTGTCAGTGTTTGTTTCCATACTCCTCCGAAACGGCTTAACAAATTTCAATGAAATTTTGTATATACATTTGGAAGGTCTGCGAATAGGTTTTTATCTATTTTTATACTCCTAAGTGCTATTGTTTAGTAAATATTTTTAATTTAACAATTTTAGAACCCGGTCGATTACTGTGTAAGTGATAATTGATCAGTTATCCCCACGAGCTGATACCAGTCTATCCCCACCAGGTGTCGCTGCTGTATTATTATTATCTAATAATTTCTTTATTATTAGACCTCTTCCACTTATTTACCACATCCTTACACATTTACAATAATTTATTTATGTGACAAAACAACGTTTGTCGGGGCAGCTAGTAAACCTATATATATGTTATTAAAATAGTTAATAATGAGTTTTCGTTTTTTTTTTTTGTTCGCTGTTTGTCGTACAACGGCAATATATTTCTAAAATAAATTTTCCTTTACTACAAAATTTTATTAGCATCGACTAAAACTTCCTAAAGTCAATATCAGTTTCCCCAAGTACGTAAATTTTTAAGCTCTGGTATGCTGTAAATCAAGTAAACAAAATAGCCCTAAATAAATTATTTCTTTAGTGTAAAGTTTATATTGTTCGTTGATTGCAAAACATTTAAGGAAGTATTCAGTATGTAGGTCAATCACGAGTCCCCATTATACGATATAATGGTACATAATTTATCAGAATAGTTACAGTAACGATGTCTGCTGTTAGTAAACACACATTTTATTCGGTAGTCATTAGTAGATTCTTTTAAGGAAAATCCAGTTTTACTGCCGGGTTACACATTTCTCAAAATAAGCCATATTAATTTAAATGTTCACTCTGATATTTTTCAACTTAACTTACCTACAATGGATTATAAGGGGATAAACATGTTCTCTTGTATGCACACAACTGACTGTTTCTTGTTGGCGGAGTGGGTTTAGTTTTAAGGTAGGTCTACATGCCAGCGACTGTCATAATACGTTAGCTAATTACTTTAGTAAGGCGGAGAAAGGAATTTGGAAGTGGGAGTTTGAAGCTTCCCACTGGGTCAGACGCCATAGGAACTGTGAACTAGCCTATTAGGTCGTAAGGGAGTTGACATCGTATGGCCTTGAGTTCTAGTATACTCGGGACTAAAATTCTGACAACACAGGTAACCACGTAGTTTGTTGGTCACTACAATCACGAGATCTGTTGTATGTAAACTTGGTGCGTGGTAAGGCCGTTGGTGTGCTCATTAAAATCGTCACATTAACAAAATAATTTGTAATAGTTTTATATAACAGATACATATATCTAATCAACACTTCAGAACCGCTACAGAGTGCGTTTAGTGAGTATTTAAAGAGCCGCTCTCATGTTGGTTCAGTCGCCAACAGGAGTTTAAATAGCAAGAGTCCTGTAACTATCAACTCAACGCGACACTCGACACCTCGCCATAGCAGCTTGTCGCGTTGTAGAAGGGGATGTGCACTTGTTACCGCCAACAAACACGATAACTGACAGTTTGCATACCTACAAACTTGGTTTAGTTGTAACCAGGAAGAATAATACTAGTTGTTAAAAAGAGAGTATTTGATCGATAGAAAATAATTTTCATTTTTTTTTTTAATGTATCAAAGTTGTCGGTAATTTTCAGTGTAAAATCCATTTTTATCGGTGATTTTTTTAACTACAAATTTTTTTTAACTTATCACGCAGCCCATTACATCTTGTTTCAGTGTAAATTATTTAATTTCAATCCACAAATATTGTGGTCTTTTTCGTAGGAAAAATATTTGCCCTTATAGTATTTGAATAGTTACATTAAAAGGACAATTTTCCTATTATTATAGTATATAAATGAAAACTTACTCGCGTACAAAATAAAGTCAATTACACAGAAATAATATGTTCACATATACATCAGTACACCTACAAATTGTACAACGAATGTTTTTAAAGTTGTTTAAAAATCACAGAAAACGAGGACGTGTTTGCATATGTTTCGTTTGTAGCGTCCATTAACTATTTATCTTAAATGACATATAGATTACGTATCGTAGGGATCTCCACTTCATTGTGGCGCTACTCCACGTTCACCTCATACAACACCTCACCAGCAATGAAAACTTCACTTTAATTAATAAGTAATGTTCATAAATTGTGTAAGAACAACTGTAACAGAACTAATTTTTTCTACAATTAAATCGCTCACTTTTTATTTCAAATGTTAGTTTTAACGTTACACTTTAGGACGTTCCTCGTATGTACCGCACATGTAACACGGGGTTTATCTATCTCGACAATGACAAATGCTGAATGTTTGTTTCCTGGCGTAGTGAATTAGCCGAGAACTGCTATAGTAGGGCGTGAAATAAAATACCGACCTTAACTATTTCAAGGAGATGAACGTCAGATACTCTGGGGTGCTTACTGCCGCCCGTCTTTGCTTTCAATTCCACTATTAAGCAAAAGTTATTCACGACGAATGTTATCAGGCGGTGCGTACCACCGCCCCTAATATATGAAACGAATAGCTGAAAATTAGAGACCTTCGTTCTCTCTCAACATCCGCAGCCGAATGCCTTGACCCCCATTCTCTATATCGGTTCTTCCATGTCTTGGCGGGAAACAACGCTCCCAGTCCAGTGGTCACGAGGGGGTGCCTCCGGCCAATCAGTGTCGAGCATCCTTCAAAACTCCACCCTCAGAGAGCAGATTCCGTCTCAATTCACCTCGCCTTCTTTTATTTTCCAATTACAACTTACATCAAACATTATATATTTTAAATAAATACCTGAAGTTGCACGTTACAACTTTTAGATATTAAGCATTAAATATGAAAACTTTAAGTTTATCTCGTGCACCAGTATTCGTCTAGAATTTCTCGGTGAATACTTTTTCTTTTTTGCGAAAGAGTTCTATTAAACCGGTTAAAACATAGAGGTTCAACGTGTAATGTCATGTTCAGGCGCCTTGCGCGTAGAGACTGTAAGACATGTGACCAATGAGCAAGATTCTCTCTTATATTGGCATTCGTTCCGATCAAGCAAAATAGCCGCAGGCTGAACTTTTACAACAACTGCATAAACAAACATGACTTCAAATAATTCGCAGTATTAAACCCATGTAATTTGACGGATAAGCTGACAGACACACACACACACAAACAATCATCGCACTCAAAAGTTTGACGTCTGAGGTACAATAATAATTTTTTAAAGTTATTATTCTAGGCAAGACCGTCTTCAAAAGTGCACATCTTACCGCAAACATCCTATAAATAAATAAAAATGCAGGATACAAGTTATGAACAAGCGTTTTCAAGTTTTTTATGTGGAAAAACCTATTTCCTCGAAGTTTTAAGCTTATTGAAGAAACAGTGTAACAGATCCTATAGCAATCTGGGCAGCACCGAGGCGAACAAAAAGTCACTGGCGTGATATCACTTAGTTTAGACTAGTGACTTTGTCATACCTAAAATCTCTGTCTCGCTACCGCCATAGCTCTGGTGTAGGCAGCGCCCTTCAAAACATGTTTCATAGACGCGAATCTGATAGGTGCATGAATACTAGTCATTTGGCTGAAGGCGGCGTTAATTTTTCCAAGTGGCGTAGGTATACACAATGGGAAGCAAGCAGGAACTGTATTAGGGTCTTTCAGACTTGCAGTCACTTGCTCGTATGTGACTAGGAATGTAAACGGGGTGGGCCTGCGACGCCTGGAGAAGTCGTGTCCGTGACCGGCCAGACGTGAATGTAGTGCGAGCGTGCCTGCCAACAAGGCGCAGAGGCTTAGAAACACCTTCTACAATGCCATTCACACATCCGTCACGCTTCTCGGCCCGTTAACAACCACGGCTAAGCGTCCGCAGGAAGAAAGGCTACCCGGAGACTTGAAGTAAAGAAACTCAATAGCGATCATTCTGCGTCTTTCTTTGCTGACCGTCGTAATTGTACCGTTTGTGAAGTCACAAAACAGGTAATAAAACAAAACGGGAACTGTTTCCCCTCCCCACCAACCTATATGAATAGCGACTTTAAACGTTAGTTTATTTCTGTTGTTGTTCGTGGTCAAATGTGTATGATACATGTTGCATATAGAGTGCCGTAAATAAACTTGAAATACAGAATAATAGTAATAATAACAATAATGAGTCTAATGAACCAGGATATTCTCATCATTAACTAACTCAGGATATTAGGTAACTAGAGCTGTTTCAGTTCGGACCATCTGTAACATTTATACTCATTTAGGCTACTAGCCGAAGCTTGCTACAGCCGTTCATATTTTTTCTACTACTTCTTGTGGAATCTCTACACATTTAAGTCTACTTGTGCATCTGATATAACTTTTTGAATGACACGTGTGTCACAATAAATGTTACTAAGTTGTTTCTGTACGGCAATCCACGGTTAGTTGTGTAAAAGTAACTTAGTAAACGGATTTTACTTACCTTAACTTAAATTATATTTTTGTATGGGTGAGGTAATTGAGACGCCTCTATTTGTTTGAGTCAAATAATTTGATTGCTTACGTGGAACCAAATGATCTCAAGTTACACACTTTCCTTGCTTACTCAAGGTCAAATTCATAAACATCGTAATCCGAAATAAATGCCTTAACGTCTTCTATCTGCGACAGCTAATCATCGCTATACAATAAAATATTCACAAATTAAAGTAGTGGCATCGCTACCAACTAAGTATTTGAGACATTAGTTGGTGAATTACAAGGGAAAATATATATCTTTCTTTGGGAAATTAAATTAGTGCTGAAGTGCTGTCTGCGCTTGCAACACTTGCATTCAGTTTCACTATTGCAGCCTCGCTGGAGAAGAACAAAAAAATAATTTACTTGTTAAGAAAAAAAATGGTAATATTCTTTCACTTATAACTGGAAATGTATTTAAAAAAAATAATATAAAAAATATTATTACCTTACTGGTGCGGGAAATTCATTTATGTGACACTGAAGTTTTCCTAACCTGTATGGTAAATTTATTTTAGTATTAATTAAATCTTAAGTTACCTAACATGACAGTAAAATACGCATGCACGAGAGTGTAGCTTCACGAGTACGTAAGAGAGAATTATCTAACGACAAGCGCAGAACTTATTGCGTACTCCACAAACATTCATTCATCGGAAAAATTGACATACGTTAGAGAAGTACCATTCTTCATCAATCCTCAGTGGTTAATTGGTTAGCGTATACTACGTCACTGATTCAAGATACAGTAATTGGAATCCCCCTTCCGCTTAAAATTTAAAGAAATTTATGTATTAGGTTATACGTTACATGCATAATAATAATAAACAGTATTTTTTTTTAAAGAATGAGGCCAAACGTTCTTATATTTACTGATAAGGTAGTAAATAGGCACCTAACATGTGTTCGTTACGTGTGGTAAATACGTGATAACTTGTATTCGTTACACCCTTATACACGAGCTAACTTTTAAACGTTGCACGTTACACGTGGTAAATACGAACTTACTTGTGTTCGTTACACGTGGTAAATACGAACTTACTTGTGTTCGTTACACGTGGTAAATACGAACTTACTTGTGTTCGTTACACGTGGTAAATACGAACTTACTTGTGTTCGTTCCACGTGGTAATACGAAACTTACTCGTGTTCGTTACATGTGGTAAATACGAGCCGACTTGTGTTGGTTACACGTGGTAAATGCGAACTTACTTGTGTTCGTTACATGTGGTAAATACGAGCCAACTTGTGTTGGTTGCACGTGGTAAATACGAAAAACGCTGGGTAACGGAACGACGCTAGTATGTATTCGCATCAGTGCTGGCATCGGAACACTTCCACAAGGTTGGTGACGAAGATGTGCGCGTTGGTCGTGACTTGAACCTGCGACGTCACCAACAGTCGAGGGAGGGTAACGGTGTAGATGACCGCCCCAACTCCTTCCACTCTGCAGCTCCACGCCTGTCTCTGGGGGACACCGCCCCCCAACACTTGTGACGCTGTCCAACTGAGGCGTCCAGACGTTCCCAGAATTACTGCGCTCCCGCCATTAACGAAATTGCGCCTTTCCCGGGGAATCAATTTGTAATGCGCGCGCGCCCGGCCAGGCGTCTGCCGCCTGCCACTAAAACCTTCTATTACTCTGATTAAATCCTGGCCGCGAGTGGTACAGCCGGCGGCCACGAGGGACAAGGGGAGGTGGAGGAAGAAACCCTGGTGTGGCGAGGTTCGTGGTCGTCTTTACGTCTGGATAATTCAGATATGCTCCCCGTTAAAAATAATGGCGCTAGTCTATATTCCGCCTCCGTCAGGCGTTCCTTAAGAGAAAGTAGGTACTCATAAAGCGGAGTGCAACGCTTAAAATTATTTGTACCTGTTTACTGACTGCGTTCACATTACCAGTACATGTCTAGAAAGTATGCCTGTACGAAAATCTACGTTCTTCAAGGAAACGCTCGTTTAAGGCCATACTTTTAGCAATTTTTAAAATATTTTTGATCTGAATGTTAAGAAATATTCCACCTCACGGTAGTCAAATGCATTGAAACCATGATGGTTTCCACAATACTGCGGTCTAATGTCAAAATTTGCATACACTGCAGTGCGTAACAAGTATAGCGTGTACTAAATCTTACTTCACGATGTGTATCATACAGTACCTAACAAAAGTTTAGGACCACCCTTAAAAGTAATAAAGTTCGTCATAAAAAAAAATTAAATTTATATAATGACGAGACTTATTTTAAATTGGATGTAAGTATATTACATGACACTAGAAACATATTTTGTTATATCTGCAACGCAGAAAGGCACACACTTCAGCTTTTCCATAACTCATGTGCTTACAGCATTTTACTGAGTGATCGTAAACGAATCAGTAGCGAGTACATCTTTCATTACCATTGGTACACTGCGCGTTCATCAGAAGAGTACAGTGCTGGCTATTTGCAGCCCCACCTGAAAACAACTCACGAGCCGCCACTGCACACTTCTTTGGCGTCCCTCTACAGTCTAACACATTTCTTCGTGCCTTTATGGGTATCTACGACAGTTCAATGCAGTACTAATTTTTTAATGATCAAAATAGCTTATAGCAATAAGTGTAGGTCATGCGGCCTATCTTTACAGGTACGAGCTCGTCGTTTAGAAATGTTTGGTTCATAATGGCACTAAGAGAAGTGTTAAGACTGTAGAGGGGTGCCAAAGTAGTGTGGACATACACTAGTAAAATGTCAACATAATTATGTGTTAAGTATATTTCCAATATGTTTGCTAGGTGACTAACACTAAAACTAACATTAAAAATGTGACACATTTTACGTAACATATGTAAATATTGCTAGTCTTCTGTATAGAATGCATAATATTACTAATGCTTTTGGATACAATTTCATTTAAAATGAACTCTATATATAAGGTAACAATTTAAAATTATGTTTATATATGTGTGTGTATGTGTGTATGTAAACACACGCCTGAAACGAAATGTTGTATATAACATAAGTATGATTATCATAAACCATACATCACAAACGAAACTGATATTACATTACTTTAACAAAGCAAATTATAGCTGTCTAAATATACTTCACTTGCATGTTTTAGTAAATGTGCAATCCGTTTAATTAATATATTAAAAATACTTGAACAAACAATATTTCAAAAGGTAAGGGCGCAATTATGGCACTTCTGATCAGTGCAAGTGAATAAGGCATTTTATCAATGAACATGTGAGTTTAAAATGTCACTGGACTGCTTTGTTTTCCAAAGTAATCTAATCAACTTTGAATTTACAGATTTTCTTGCGTGATTCATTTGTATGTTTTATATCAAAGTTATACACATCACAATTTTCTTTACTTATGTGGCATTGGCACCCGTTATCGCGTAATTTGTCGGGTACGAATATAACTGCTTTGCATGTCAAGGGGGTCCCCGGTTTACGGTCAAGCGTTGCTGGACGTTTTAATAGTTGCTTTAAATAATTTAGTAAGTCACAATGAAAGAAACACACAACCTTGAAGTTTACCGATGTAACATAATATGTTTAATTCATTTGTCAAAGAGATCCTATAAAAAAAAAGTTATTAAAATTGTCATTACAAATATCTACGTTTATCAAATTTTTATATTAACGTTCTAATTGTAATTTACAAAAATAATTATCTCAACATTCCACTTAAAGCTAACACGTACGGTGTAGTGTTAATCTTGAATAATGTTATAAATTATGACTATTCATGTGTATTTGATTCAGACTACTATGTTGCAAATAAGGATATTTGAACATTACATAAAAAATATAACAAAGGTATTTAGAATAGTCTTGAATCATCAGCACTGATAATTGATTTTTGAACATGAACGCAACACGCTGTAGTTATGCAAACTACACGATTTATTTTGAATTTATATATATATAATATTGAACAGCTCACAATATCACCGTCTACTACGAACCGGTTTGACAAGATCGGTAATTTATTGTTTACTTATTATGACTATTGTAATGTTATATAGTATGTTATAAGTTTTGTGTAAGTATTTAACGGAAATACTTTACTTTACCTAGAATCTTAAATGCATTGTTCTTCATAATATTACATTGTAAAAGACTAACGACCCAGGTGAAATTCGTTTTCTTGTATTATTAAACGATTAAATTGCCAGTGTGAACAATCCATAATTTGCAATGTTATTTTGACAATTAGTAACTTACAATTAAAAAATATTTTGACGGTTTAAAGTTACAGCTCTTTGGTTACTTTGTTTTAAATAAATATTCTGTTAATAATTTGGTCTTACCTGAATACACTACATGGATATCTTATATTCGCAAACTTACGACAATTATCTTCGGCTGTTATTAACATAATAGAAGGAATAGGAATAAACTTGACTTTATATTTAGGGTATTTGATAATTACGAATGAAATACATGATAAATACTTATCTCATTTTGAACATTGCCATTATTAATACATTGTTTCTGTGGGAAAAAAAAAATAAAAAATTATATTCCATCAACTGGATTCGAACCTGCGTCTCAATAACGGTACGAGAGTGTCGTGAGGAACTCGTTGGGTTGTTGCGATTTCAATGTGTGCCTCTGTATGCTGCCGAAGATACCCGAAGTGGGACTTCGATAAATTTCTGGCCTGTAGAGAGGCGACATTTTTGTGTGGCCGAATGTACCTAACGAAAATTAACATTCTTAATTAAATCAAAGAATATACACAGAAAACTAATAGCATACGTGTTATTTCATACAAGTTATAAAAACACAAAATAGATTGTTCCTTTAGTTTTGAGCAATTTCTTAAAAGTAAGTACTTTACACGAATTTCTAATTTAAAAACATAATTAAGTTTTTTTAAGCATGTAGCTAGTGACATCTAATACCAGTATAAATTATTTAATTTCAGTAAGTCCGTTGGTCTTAGCTGGGTGTATGCGGCCGCAACATGTCAATTTTGACTTTGACATGTTAAGGGAATATAATGCATGCTGAACATTTCCCTGAAGGGAATAGTCACTAGTAACGTCTACAGTACTAACACTATTTCGTGCAAATATAAAAATAATATGCATTTATCACACTTGAATGACCTTAAGAGGAGCAGTCCTCGCTTCGCGTGTGAGCTGTTTTGTAGCGTATCACACGTATTTTTCTTCCTACGCGAAGCTGCGTAGATTGTTCCAAATATATTCATCTATTAAAATATAACACATTCCTAAATATGCTTCTATATCATTTTAAAATTCAGCATGCAAATATAAACTTGTATTTTGGGTTCATCGAAATAGCAATGTCTTTATTCAGATAGCTTTATCAGAAAAAAAATAACAACTTGTTTCGAAAAACAAAACCCAGACGCTTCCGTTTCAATTAACACTATACTTTCCAGAAATACAATTATAGGGTCACTGTTTTTAGTATCACAAAAAAAAAATACCTACGCAAATAGTGCGCACCAATTTAGTGTTTCGTACGTAGGCCTATAATTCATGACGCGCTTACCAGTGTCACCCCTGTTGCATCCTTTTTTACTGACTCCAGCTGGCTTAAAGGCATCGGCTGAGGAATTCTCTAAAGAGAGAGAGAGAGAGAGGGAGAGAAGACAAGGGAATGTGTGTGTGTTTCCGGAATCTTATATTAAATACGTTTTTGCTATGAGTTTTATTTCGTGACAAAGCTTCGTATTTTAGCCTATAGTAGGCGTTGAATAAGACTGGGTTCGGTAATAAAGTAACAAGCTAGCAGGCCCTCGCTTCAGCCTAGATTATTGTTGTTCTTTCCCAGGCCCTCGGTCCTCGATGAGAAGGCCTGTGGAAGGTTGGTAGATTGTAGCAAAGCTTTGTGGAAGAAGTTAGCGGCAACGGTTTTGGAAGGAGAGACTGACAAATATCACGTTTTCAATTTGCAAAGTTCCGTCCGTGAATAATGATTATGATTCTATTAAATGTGCTCGTGATGCTTAAGAACATTTACTTTGTTCAATTTTACAAGCCGTATTTACGAAAGACGTTTATTGGTGTTGAATTTAAACTTTTTACCCCAGTATGTTCTTCAATCTAACCATAGCATATACGCTGATAAACGTATCTTAAATATTATACATATAATTAATTAAATACGGCGCGAAGGTCATAAACGTGTTGTTGAGCATTCAACTATATATACTTACTGAATAAGTACCGTCCTTGCTTCAGCGCGTCCTTCGAACACCCTGACGTCACAGTTACTATCGGTATTCAATTACCTTAGGTGCAAACTCTCCTCTCGTAGCCAGGTACACACGCTTCCAATTAAGTCTGAAATAACGTAGTAGCAAGTTAGTGTCAACAGGCAGTGCCGACAGACCCGTCTATGTAGGTGATGTGTGCGTTTTGGTGTTCAAATGCTATACGAAGATTCATCACTCTGTGTAGTGAATTCTTTATTTTTGCTTATTTTCATTTCTTAAACGTAATTTATTTACTAGACGTATAATTTTTTTACCTAGCCTTGCAGTCATCCGAAAATCCGAATTAACTATACTAATTATCGCTCGTTAACTCCATAGTTAAAGGTAAACGTACTACCAATTTTGTGACATAGCATTAATATGTACATACTTCAGTTATTATGTGTGTATTGCAAGGTAAAATCTATAACTATGTTCCGACGTAAATGATCTGTCTTTACTGGACTTGCGATAATCAATTGCGACAGTTTCTCAGCGCGCCTAAACTTCTCTACGCAAGTGGGGAACCTGGATATGAGAAGTGCAAGAAACTTTTCCCCCCAACTCTTGTACCCTGCTGCAACCTTCACTCCTCACAGCGGGGTGTCTTGTTGATCACAAACTACTAATGGATCGGACTTCTCTACCGCCTTCACTCACGCTTATACATCGTCCTCCTGCCTTGCATCGTGTTTCTTACACATCGCGCGAACCTTCCATCACTCGTCGACTCCGGTGTGCAATACATTCTATTTAATAATTTTATCTGAAATACTTGCGATGCTGATAAAGGATGAAGGCAGAACCTGTTTGGTTAAGAATGAAGCTATGATCCTATAGGAACAAAACTTGCAAATATTAAGTTGCGAATTTGAAAATCAATGCTAAAATAACCCTAAAAAGATGTAATTTCAGTTGCAAATTTAAGTAGTTTGTGAACAAATAACTACACAATTGATTTCAGTAGGATCAAACTTTGAACCTTTAACTTTTAATTGTGTGCTACCCCGAAAAGATTGGTGACATATTTTGTACTTGACAGTTCGAGTTGTGTCTAAAATGATCTTTCCATAGCAGTGATGAATGCTCATAAGAGAAATGTTCGAAGGGAAGACAGGCACCAGTTGAGCGTCTCGTGCTTGGAGGCGATGAGGCAAGTTGTGATCCAGCAAGACTCGACCTTATAGCCCGTGCGCTTCCACGTCCGGTCACTCTCGTTAGTCTAATAACAACCAAATCATAGGAACTGCACGGTGAGTTACACCTTTCAGAAATGCACATTTTGACACAAGGAACAGAACATTAGTACCTTTCAAATATACCTTACTATTTATCGTTTTATTTCAAATAACTGTATAGTATTAAATGTAATATTTTCAGTGCCACTTTTGCAACAGTTTCGTTTCCAGAAGTTTGAAATTACCGAGCAGCACATGAAGATATGTAGCCTAACAGTATTATATTATTGCCCGTGTTGAAAGCCAAAAGTTTGAACTAAATCTGACAGGATGTAGATTTCTCCTTTTCTTGACCGAGCGTCGAGCCGGAAAAAGCCACTTTTAGCCACTTTCACTAGTTTTTAAGCCTTAACGACATATTAAAGTCAAACGTGGCATTTATAGATAATGTAGTTTACTTTTACTGGAGGTAAAAACCCGTATAAATACAAGAGAATAAGAATTAGTAGCGGATTCTATGCAAGGCACATACGTATAGTTTATCACACCAATTAAACAGTTACAACTATGTTTTTGTTATAGTAAATTCGCTAATTTTGCATTGCTTGTATATCGACGTGACTAAAAACGAAAATTATAAATATAAATGATATTAATTTAATTTTAAAGTCAAATTTGGTCTAACCATTACATGTACGTAACTGAGTTGTGGTACGTAGTGGGTCCCCTTCATTTAATTCCATACGAGCATAAGACGCGCAAACGTTGATTTTGCAGACTAAGTCTTGCTAGCGACTTATCGTAAGGGGGAGTGACAAGGTAATGTTCTTGTATTTTTGTTTTCAATCAATAACATTTATTCAAATCGTATTATCAAAATTTTCTCTTTGATAAGACATAGGATATATTCTTGATAAACTGAGTGACATAAATAATAATTGAATATTTCATTGATTTGTCATACATAAACATTAGAACAGAATTAAAGGTTCACTTTCAATAATGATTACAAGTCCATTATAAGATGAACATATATAACTATTATGGTATCCAAAATTCATCACAAATATCTTCTACGCCACAGTTACCAAAAATATTTAAAAACAGCAGTTATTGCAGAAAATCGATAAATAAAATTTAGCAAAAGCTCCCCCCACCCCTTAACGTGGCCGCCTGGCTGTACGTACAGTATTTGGCTAATTCTTGACCCAGTAGTGCGGAAGCGGTAAGGGCGATATCATATGCACATCACGCCTTCGCTTATCCTCTAAGAGCAAGGCTTTAAACTGGCGTGCAGTCTTCTCGCCAACAACTTGCCTCTATGAGACGTTCAGTGGTGATCCTTTCATTTTTGATTTAATATTAAAGTTAAAGGAAGGTGTATTGCACATGCCTATGCCTTTTAAAATGTTCAGAGCCAAGATTTCCATACCTGAAAAGGACTGCAATAGCGTCCATGTTCGGCCATTACCAATAATTGAGGACCTGAAATGGATTCACACAGGTGTAACGCTCTTTGAATGCTATCCTAAGCAGACATAACTTACGCACACTGAAACTCTGCATGCCATCCGGCAGCTTGGGCAGACGGCCACCTTAACCGTCACAGTTTATTTATGTTCGGTAACGTGTCAACCACGTGACCCTAACCGTGCACGTTCAGTTGGTGAACCGATCAGCATCCGATCGAACATTTTCTTAAATTTATTTTGTGGCATGTTTTACAATAGAATCAGTGGGATGTCATACATTTTAGCTCTGATATATTTATTTACTCATACAATAATTAAAGGTCATGTATTCGTATTCAATACATTTATTATACTCTTCCATTTGTTATATTGTTCAACATGTACTATAACAGTATACAGCAGTAAATTCAGTGAACTTTATGGTTTCAGATACACTACACAGGTATTAACACATGTACGTAATACGTTAAAGCACAAAGAATTATCAAATGGTGTACTGTAACCTTGTTTGTAATGCCGTTATTGAACAATATTCCTCCATTATTGTCACCGAGTGAGGTGATACAAGTGTATCACGTAACCCACGTAGGAAGTCTACTAGTTCGATACACAGCCTTGTTTCTGCTCTCTATGGTTTCTCGAAATCACTCCTGGCGAATGCTACGATGGATTCCTTGACATAGGTCATGGCCGAATCCTCTCCCGGTTCTCTGACACTTTTCAATTATTTGTGTTACAATATTTCATGATATTAGCTGTCAAAGAGCAGTTGGGCCCCATTTTTCTCCCATCCCTCATAGTCATTGCAGTGGGTACAGCGGCCTGCCATACACACGTGTATTGTTGCAATATTGCCTGGCAAGCCGAATAGCAAGACATCCGAGCGGCAATCAGGTCAGCGTTGGGAAACCACGGAAGACAGCAACTCACCTGACCCCCCTCGTAGTTGCACAATATCGAGGGCAAGCACGCCGATATATGTTATGTGGCAGCAACTATATACTTAATATAATAATTTAATAATCAGTGAAAAATAATGGAAATTCAATAAGAGGGGGAAAAAACCTCACCTTAATATTTCATGACTGAGAAGTTGTAAAGTTTAAAGTTACGACGATTTCCCCCAGTGTTCCGCTGTTGCCTTCCTCCACAGGATGGCAACCTAGCAGATACAAAGTTACCCGTTATAAGAGCTGCCAGCAAGCTTCTCATGCAGCCTGACCGCGCAGTCCATTTTTCAAATCCCGCGACCAACGTATCGATTCCTCCCACCGACCTCTTGAAAGCTTTCCGCCGATTGCTTCACGCCGTGGCCCTAACGCGATTGCTTATTTTATAAGTTTTCCATATTTTAATGAAAAAATGCGACGGGCGGGCAGGCTCAGCCCATTTGCACGGACCCTTAATGGCGTCGCCCGGGCTTGCGGGGAAGAGCGAACTAACAGCCGCTTTTGGCGAGGTCTCGATACATCTTTAGGAAAGTACTTGCCACTCTGGATGCAGCCCATCTCGGCAGGTGCACTCAGATAAAAGGTGGCAGCAACTGATACAACGGCTATCCGAATTCAGTTCCCGTCGGGGTCGGCCACCAATTTTTTTCGCATGTTGGGAACTTGTCGGATGTTGCCGGTGTCCGACGAGATTTCCCGGGGTGCTTTCATTCCGCCCGTGCTTCGCATTCCGTCGCTTGTCCATCATGGCGCCTCATTTAATGTTATATCTCGGTGTTTGGCAGATGCCTGCGTGCGACCTGTCAGATGTATGCTCTCGGGGCGTGGTGTCCTGTCCTCGGGTACTCTCATCATGCGCAACGTATCTTCTAACTGAAAAAAAGTGTGGTCTTTGTAGGATTTTTTTTTGCAATGAGGCTGTTAAAAAAATCGAAGTGTTTTGTTGGCGAGTGTTGGTTGTTGAGACACTGAAAACCCACAGTTTCATAAAAGGACTAAGGACGAGAAAATGGGCAACAAAAATACGGAGAAACAAACCAGGGAAGAGAGAACTGGCTATAAGTCAAACAAATTATTCCGAACTAGAAATACAAGATGTCCGGACATAAACGCATAATAAACTCACCACACAAATTCTTGGCCAAAATGGAGATGAAAATGTTAGTGGCAAAATGTTGTACGATAACCTTTTATTTGTGCAATGTGGAAACTCAGAACTGTACTTAGTCCCCTCTTGCGTTCCGCATATACATTACTTATCTTACTACTACTGTTATGACCTGCGTATTATTGGTCCAGGGACCTTAACATTCTGAGCTGTTCAAACATAGTTCTACGTTTACTTGACGTAACATACATGAAATAATACCCAGTAATGGAGTTAGAGGGACCTTTCTCTGTGCAGTGTTGCCACATTGAGCACTTACGGGCACGATCTATAGCGATTTTCATCGCCGTGTTTTTATTTTTATGTTTGCACCAAATATTTTTGTTCCTATTTTAGCCACAAAATGTAACTAAATTTTGCTCGTATAAAATTGTTTTATCTCGCATAGTTTTTGCGTAAGGGCTCGTTAAAATAAAAATTTGCATCTTCGACCACACTTAAACCAACTAGCATACCAAACTACAAGATCACATACGTTAAACTACAAAATAAAATGGTTTTGTATAAAAAATATATTGGATTTTTAAATTTTTATTTTAAATTTCAGCATTTTTATCCAAACACAAAAAATTTTATTCTTTGTTTTTATGCACCATAAATCGTAGCCTGCGACATCTTTATCCACAGTGAATTTTTTTCTGTTTGGTTTGCGAGTTGGTTTTAGTGTTGTCCTTAAAACAGTTACACGCAAATTTTGACTTTAACGAAGAATTACGTGAAAACTATGAAAGATAAAATAATTTCATAAGAGCGAGACTTAAGACTCGTTTTGTGTCTCAAATAAGAAAAAAAAATATCTGGTACAAATAAAAAATAAAACGTAGTGATTAAAAATTGCAGTAGACCGTGCCCTTACAATATCGTCGTACAACATTTTACCACAAACATTTTAGTTTCCAATTTAACCAAGGAGTCGCGTGGAGGGTTCATTATGTGTATGTTTCCTGAAAGCCAATAGTCCGTATGAATTTGAAAAAATAAAAGTGTCTTCCGTTGTACATCGACTATATTCCTGTTTCGGAATTACTTGCATGTTTATTGACTCTGGCTTCCTTGGTTAGTAGCTTCCTCTCGTTTCTTTCTCTACTGGTTAGTCCTCTGACGTAACGGTGGATCTGCGACTCAGGAACATCGCTAGCAATGGCGCACACTCAACAAAACACTTTGTTTTTTTTTTATAAAGATGATGTAAAAAACAGCATTATGTCAACATGAGTAATCACTTATTTGCTTACTGAGCCTTAACAGTTTCACGGCCTTCGTCGAGATAGGGAATCGGCCATGGCATGTATTAAGTATCCATCCCAGTATTCGCCTGGTGTGATCACTGATGAAAACCCTGGAAAAAGTGAAATCAGAAAGGCCGGAACAGGAAATCGCACCTGTCCTCCCGAATGCCAGGCGAGTCTTTCGTCATCGTTGCTCCTCGCTGGGTAGATGGAACTATCTTGTCTGTGAAGTAAACCATTAGTTCTGCTAAGCGTGTTCACGTGGCAAAATGCACATTGTTATATTTGCATGGCATAGTATTCGTTTTACAGACGTTACTTGTGCCTACATTTTTCACGTGTAAACATTTTTTTACTCTCATAGTTTTCACATAGTGACATGACAAAGTCAAAATTTGCAAGTTACAGGAGCATGGTAATAACAAAAAACCAAGTGTCTTACTCAAATTAAATAATTTACACAGAAATTATATACTATGGGCAAAATGCTAAAATAAAAAAAAACAGCAATTTTTATGTATTTTTTTAATCGCCGTAAACGAAGTAAATACATCATTTTCGTTTTTTTTTTTTTTTAAGTACAAAGGAATTTGTAGTTGTACAGTGATTGTGAAAATGTTTTTAAAACGATATCACTTTCATATCAAAGAATCCCCACATTGTTTAGTCATAAATTTAAGATAGTTTGTACGGAAATTTTTTTGGTAGCAATAAACATAGTTTTATAGTTTTCCAGATTTTTGCACCTAAATTATTACAATTTTGTTAAAATAATGAGCCAAAAATCAAGCAAATTTTTTGCGAACGAGCGGTGATAATTTTGCAACACGCCTACACAGAACTGGGCATCTATAACTGCTCTTATCCTTGAAAAGAATTCAGTTTTAAAAAAGGTTTTGAGTTTCTTGCACCAATGTAAACGAACTACCTAACATGTCCTTAAGGAGGCTGCCTGATAATCGGTTAAAATATGTTACGGTGTGTTAGGAAATATGTCAATATGTGCTCTGCTGTGCTGCGTACACTCAAGTATGCTAATACCGAGTGAGGAGGCGCAACGGTTACACTTTGGGTTCGCAATCGGGAGGATCCGCGCTCGATTCCCCATTCTAGCCATTCTGATTTTCAGTTCTCCAGAATTTTCTTAAATCACTCCATGTTAATGCTGGGATGGTTCTTAAATACCGGTCCTTGCCGTCTCCTACATTCTTTCCCCCGTGTATCTCCACTAAAGCCTTGTGCTGTTCGAGGGCTCGTAAAAACCCTAATAAATAAGTATGCATAAAATGTCTCAAAATTATGGATTTTTCCTTTAAAGACAGTTTGCCATTAAATCACGTTCTATCCGTATTATACAGGGTGTAAGGAAATTAATAGCCCAAACTCCGGGAGGTGATTCCTCATGAAAAATGAAGTAGACATTGTATAGGACACTTTCAAGGAAAGTTATTATTAAGGGCTGAATAAGCTCTTGAAAATCGAGTTTGAAAATCGTATTTTGTCAAAATATAAAAAACGGCTAGGAGTTAAATTACGATTCTTTGGGTGGTGTTAAGTATTATTGAGATCTTAAACATTTAATAATTTCAGCCTTCTAACTTTCCAATTTCATGAAAATATTAGGGGTTGCCTCCCTTACATCGCATATAATTACGTAGGCGTTACGGTTTGTGAACATTACATGTTGGTTTTCGGGCAGTACACCGCGAGGAACAAAAAAGGTCCTCTTGTAGCAAATGCTTAGAACGCACCGTTTACCGGAAAAACGGACACAACTGTTCCTTGCCAGGTATGTAGGCAAAATGTGCTACATCCGCTAAGAATTGGATTTGTACCACGAGCTCAGGATAATGCAACCTGTGATGCAATTGTTGAAGTTTGTCGCAAAATGAAGTTACATAAGTTTAAAATCAAAAACATGCCTTTGCACGACTCTGTTAATTTGGCAACAAATTTGGTTTAGCAAAATTTACAAAATGCTATTATTTTAACGACATAAATTCGCGAAATTCATAAACAACGCAACTTTCTTTAGTACATTCTGAAAAGATATCAGTATGTCATGTATGTATTTCGCTAATAAATAAAAAATAAAGAAAATCGCACCGGGGACGCACCCTAGTGCGGGGATAAATCCGAACTGGTTGATGGCATTCTGATTTTGGGCCTGTAGGCTGTCATCATCTCTGCATTGAGATAATGGAATGAGACCCTACAAGGGAGCGTTGCCGAAATAAAAGGGCGGGGAAATGGGAGTTCTCTGAGAAATCCTACCGACCAGCGACATCGTCCGACACGATTCCTACTTCCGAAATCTGGTGCAGTCACAATGCAGAGATAATTGCACGCTACAGGCCCAAAATTAAAATGCCATCATCTAGTTTGGAGCTATCCCCGCCCTAGGGTGTATCCCCCATACGATATTTCTTCATTTAATAATTTATTATCGAAATACGTACATGGCATACTGTTATTCTTTCAGAATGTACTAAAGGGTGTTCTCTTGTTTATGAATTTCGTAGATTTATGTCGTCAAAATAATAGCATTTTGTAAATTTTGCTAAACCAAATTTGTTGCCACATTATCCGAGTCGTGCATAGGCATGTTTTTTGTTTTGTTTTTAAGCTTATGTAACTGCGTTTAGCGACAAGCTTCAACAGCGGCATCACGGGTTGCATTTTCCTGAGAGCATGGTACAAATACATTTCTTAGCGGATGTAGCACATTTTGCCTACATACCTGGCAAGGAACAGTTGTGTCCGTTTTTCCGGTAAACGGTGCTTTCCAAGCATTTGCTACAAGAGGACCTTTTTTGTTCCTCACGGTGTACTGTCCGAAAAACCAACATGTAATTTTCACAAACCGTAACGCCTACGTAATTATATGCGATGTAAGGGAGGCAACCACTATTATTTTCATGAAATTGGAGAGTTAGAAGGCTGAAATTATTAAAAGTTTAAGATCTCAATGATACTTAACACCGCCCAAAGAATCGTAAATTAACTCCTAGCCGTTTTTTATATTTTGACAAAATACGATTTTCAAGGGCTTATTCCGCCCTTAGTAATAACTTCTCTTGAAAGTGTCCTATATAATGTCTACTTCATTTTTCATGAGGAATCACCTCCCGGAGTTTGGGCTATTAATTTCCTTACACTCTGTATAAATAATCCATATGTGTAATGGTATTAATACAAGATAATCAATTCATAAGGTAATCAGTTGATATTTTTTCGTTAAGTAATAAAAGCGAAAATTATATCTACAAAAATATGTTTCTTTCTTACATCTCAAAAATACAAATCGAAATTTAGCTTCATGCGTTTGAATCCTAACTCACCCTAAAATTATTTCATGAAATATCACATATATTTAGTAAAATTAAACCCGCATCAATGTACGGGTTGTCCATAAAGCTACATATAATACTTAGGCCGAAACACGTGCAGTGCGAAAAAAAAGTAATATTAATTAGTATTGAAATAGTGATTTTTAGCTTCTCCATATAATATCGCCGTTAGTGACAGTTTATCCTACACTTAAGCTTATGTTCTTACTGCATGGACATACTGTGCAAGAAAACAAAATGATTTTAACTCATTTGAAACGCGTATTTTGTAACTTACTGCACATCTTTGTTTTTCCTACGCTAAAGTAGATGGCTTACCATTTCTCATTACTCTTACACATCGGTGGTGTGAATTTGCAAATAATTTCTTAAATAAAAAAAAAAACAAGATGAGATTTTCCTTCGTGACTGCAGCGAGAGGGAGAGGTGTCGGCGTAGAATATAAAACAAAAACAAATGGGTTCTCTCCCCAATCAGTAGCATCTGACTATCCGGGATCTCCTCTGATCTCGCAGTCTCTAGCGGAAATAATTAATGCATAGGGATTTTTTTTCTCCCCTGTTCTCATCAATCCTGGGATTCTCCAGTTAACCACTCCTTCGTCCCCACTCCCTCCAATCAGGGTCCATACGACTAGGCTCACCTTGTGCTTGAGGTGAGATACCCCCTTCAATTAGAGAATTTTCCGTTTTCAGGTCACAAATTTCACTTCGTGCTAATCATCGTCACACTCAACAATTATGCAAATTACGTTACCACTCGCTGGTGGTAATCCATTCACGAACTTTTATTTCACGTCGGGTTCACAGTTTCGTAATATAGCTCGGAAACAATTTTTTCTTTGAGTCATTACTGCACGAGAAGGTAGAGATTACCGGCTGCTATAGTTGCGATGTCGACAGCTTCATTTTGATGGCTTAAAGCACAACCATTGTTTGTCCATACAAATTGTCAAATTAATATTTATTAAATATAAATGTTTTTTGCTAGCAAAGATAACGTGTTAATAATGTATTTTATAGATGAAACAATGGAAAAAATTATATATATAATATAATTCGTAACTGGTAGTTCTAACAACAATTTACAGTTTATATACAATGTTTGTGCTTTAAGCCTTCGATTTACACTTCCAGATGACGATTTGAACAATTCCAGCCGTGTGTACGGTGCTGTGCGAATGAAACCAACTCGCCTTCCACCCAGGCGGTCCGGACCCGATTCCTGGCGGGATCGGTCCCAGGATTTTCGCACGTGGGAGTCGTGCCGGACGATGTCACTGGCCGGTGGGTTTTCTCGGGGATCTCCCGTTTCCTCCGTCCTTCTCATTCCGGTGCTTCTCCGTCGTAGGGCCTATTATATTTCGCAGATTGCCTACGGCCACCTAGTAATAAAATCTGCATTAGGGGTGCGACGTCCTGGCCCTCGGGTATATTCTCCTCATGCGATATTTTTATTTATTACGTTAGGACATTTAGCACATTTCGTGCATTCACTTTATATATATATATAGATGTCAACTATCATGAACTAAATATAACCTATTCAAAAATATTTTTTATCGATCGTGTTTACAAGCCTCATAACAGTCACATGTTATCTGAACTCGTGTAAAAGGCTTAGAGGTACTAGGTTCATCTAAATGGTATATATCAGGTTTGTCACATTTTCAGGCTTCAATATCGTCTACAAATGTGAGTAAACATACACATGAATTCCCGCTACAAATGTTCATTGGCCCGTTGTTT
Organism: Medauroidea extradentata; assembly: GCA_003012365.1. Taxonomy (NCBI): domain Eukaryota; kingdom Metazoa; phylum Arthropoda; class Insecta; order Phasmatodea; family Phasmatidae; genus Medauroidea; species Medauroidea extradentata. Next base: position 8,100 of record PNEQ01117632.1, on the reverse strand, counting down.
ACTAGTTGCCTCGAAGTCTTATAAATTTCATCCATTCGGTCAAACTTTCTGTTTACTATTCCGTGTTAGGGAAATAGTGAAGAAAATAGCAAAGTCAGTAGTAGAACAAATGATTGCAAATGGAGGGATTTACCTATTACCTGACCAAACCATTGAAGATAGTGATGATAATGAAGATATTAAGCTTATTGCTGATAAAGACATTGAGATACCATAGTATACATACCCAATGTTGCCTTTCAAACGAAGAAATAATGCAAAACAAAACAAAAAAAGTCTAGTCAGAATGGGGACACCCTCACTTCAGATAAACCAGTTTGCCTGAAAGTTGCAACAAACCAAGACATTATAAAAAAACAACAGAAAATACTTAATAGTTAGTGTACGCTAGCTTTTTTCACGTACCAGACACGGAAACGGGGATGGCTGTAAGTCGAATATAACACGTCCGTCTCTAGGCGCGGAATACTAAACTAGCGTGCAGTATTTTCTTAGAAACAATTTTTCAATGGGACTTCAAGCCTATTAATTTATTTGTGGAAAGTATGAGATAAAGTACAATGCAGGCTTATATGATTCAGTTTTCCGATTACGGTCGATATTTTCTCGGCTACAGCAACGTGGAAAAATCATTTTTAGAACTTTTGAGGAACTTGGAAATCATGTATTTAATTAGCGGACGACATTTCTAAAACCAAAAAGACACAGTTTGAAGTGTGTCTTCTTTTCGTAGATAACGCAATGGATACATTTTGTAATAGTTATACAAGAACAAATACTTTTCGTACCACGCTACAGCAAGCCTCACGCACCAGGCACCAGGTCTACTAACTCTTAACAGATTGAGCTGTACGACAAGCTTCAAGACATATGTAAGGGGAAATGTAATGACAACCCTACTTAACAAATGGCGGTGAACTGCATGGGCATGGTATTTACTTTGATGACATTCATTCGGGCAATACGCAGTACCAACTGCCAGTTGAGAATGGCTGTATTGGATCAGTTCAACTTTTTTTTTGCAACGGACACGCGTTAACTATAGCGTACTTTTTGCATGTCATATTGCAGAAATGGAAAATCTGCGTCAAAAATATGATAATGAAACAAGGAGGGAATTTAACAGTGGTAAGTGGGCTCCGAACAAAATTACTGTACATTTTTGTTTCCTGTGAGCAGATGAAGCACTAGAGCAGGAAAATCGGCGAATGAAAGTCCTTGGAGGCATAGTAGGAATAACACAGCATCTGCAAGTGCTGAATACACTTTTCTTATTCAGTCTTCAAATTGCCAAAATTTGTTCTGACAACCTGGTGTCTCCTACTAATCAAAACTAGAAGTTACATCACGAGTTGTCGTAATCGAAATCAAATCGTTATGGGAAAAACGTAACTGCAATGATTACATGTCTGGCTAACTATATTAATCCATTTACATACAGTGGAGAAGATTTAGTGAACCTGGTTATTAAAGACTGTCGTAACTCCGAAAGTCATCGTGATGCATGTGCAATGCCGGAAATTGGTATTTTGAGATATAAAATATGTATAATATGTTTGAATGTTTCTTGCAATGGGACAGAATAAAGTACTGTGCTGTTATGGAGATAAGCCTTTACAATATTATGTCGTCTCAGAAAACTTAGAAAAAAAATTGTTGATGAACATATAATAGGGTCTGATTCGTTGCGACAACACGCGGTAAGAATACTTCCAGCGCGAGGCAGTGCAGAGCAAGTAGCAACTCAATCTCTGAAGGTATATCAGCTCGTTCAGCCGCATCGCCACGGACCAATCTCCGGGGACCAATCGTCTGTACGCTACTATGCCGACTTGGAACTGAAATCACTTGTATAACGGCGGCACGCGGGATAGGAACTGCGAGAAGAATAGTCAACTACCTGAACGTTATCATTGAACACGAGCGTGTTCCCTGCTCCTTCCTTTACCCCGGCCGCGTCAGACCCAAAAACTAGGATAATAAAAGTTTACGCGCTCCGAGGGAGATGTCTGGCCTCCTCCCTTGTAACGTGACGTACGTGTGGCGCTGGCTCCCCGCCGACTTACGGTAATGCCCGGTTGATGGAAACCAAACTGTTCCCGAAGACGGCTGCCAGTAAAACCGAACGACGCGCCGTATCACATCCTCGCGATGAATGCTGCACGCCCGCCTCGCAGCGCTGCCAACCGCAACACATACACATTCTCGCCGTGTGGCTCCCATGGAGGTTGTGCCATCCGTATACTACAACCTCCTTGGCGGCTCCCTCGGTTTCCTTAGCTGCACAAGCAGCCAGATACAGCAATATACAGGAGGCGACTCGAATTGCAATAGATCGTAACCACAACCTACCTGCCTCACAGCAGTGAGTTCACTTTTATTCGGCAAGATGCTTGACGTTAGACGTGGAGGTTTGGTTAGATAATTTTGGTTTTTGCTCTTCAAGACTACGTGTATTATACTTTTATTTTCAAGTCTGATTATAGTATATTTCGAAGATATTGCCTCGAAAGCCACCAACGCCATCTTCACGTGCGTATATTTAAGATGCCGCACTGTCTGAATAGCAGAGAAACGCTGTTAAAAAATTATATTCTGGTACAGCTCAGCATTACATGACCATGGTGGGGATTTTCGAAAATTCTTAAAATAACTTCTCAGATATTTCTTAAACAAAAATCACGTTGGAATATAAAATATCAGTGGTGTGTTTTACATACACACACACACACACACACACACACACACACATATATATATATATATATATATATATATATATATATATATATATATAATGAATCGAAACACATTTTACCCCTTTTTACCTCTTTGGGGCCGGATTCGGAAACTATATTTAAATGCTACTTTGGAATATTTACATAAGCTTCAATCTAAAGGAAAGAGCACTTTGATGTCTGATTATATCGATAGGTATGGAGAATAATTGAAAACACACTTCACGTATTTTCAACCCTTTAATTACAAAATTTTGAAACGTCTTGGAGTCGTGTCTTAGTCATTAATGTACGTAACCAATTGAAGTAAAAAAAGTAAAAAACACGATGATAACCAGTTATGTTTCATAAAAAAAATTATCCACCTTTTTACTGCTTGGGGGTAAAATTAAAAAAAAAAAAAACTAGAAGACAATTTTAGGTATTTACGTAAGCATTATTTTAAAGTGAAAACCAACTTTTTATCCAGAAGGGTTCGATATATATCAATAATCAATCTGAAACACGTTTAAGGTCTTTTCACCCCTATAAGCATTGAATTTCGAGGAATCCTGAAATTGGCTAATATGCATTTTTATGTGTGTTCCATTGAAGTAAAAATCTCGATGATAGGCCATCGGCTTCGAGCACTATCGACGTATCTTCGAAAACACCCATTTGCATCCCCTTAGAGGTCGAATTTGAAAAAATCCCTTCTTAGTGCTCGCCTACGACCTGTTGGGAAACCACACAAAATGTTTCACGTTTCTACAGTGTGTCCATAATGTCTTGTTACCCCCCTCCCCTGTATGTAGTTTATGCATATTGTTATGGTATTATGATGTTTTGGTATCTTGTGTTGTAACATAACCTTAAGTATCCAGTGGATCCGTTTGGGCTTCTTTATTCTCATGGCAGAGAATTATTTTGCGCCAAGTTCTGTGAGACATCTTCCGAAGCATTTGCAGGCTGATACGAGCAGAAGCAAGTCTCACTGCTTCTTTGAGTTCATCTGTGGTTTCGTAGCGCTGCTGTACAACACACTCCTTTATGAAGCCCCAAAGGCTATTATCAACACGTCGAGAGATCTGGGCTTCGAGGTGGCCATTCAAGAGGAGCAGGCAGCACTGCTGAACCTCTGCCAATCCAACGATTCCGAAAGACCTCGGCAAGGTATTCCCTAACAGAGATGGCATAATGGGCTGGCGTTCCATCCTGTTGGTACCACAAATCATTCAGAATACCAATTTCCTCCAGTTGTGGCACAAACCAGGTTCGCAGGAAGCCCAGATAAGTTGTCTGGTTCACTGTTCCATCAAAGAAATATGGTCCAAACAAATGTTAATTGTTAATTGCAGCCCATATCATGACACGTGGAGGATTATGTTTCAATTCCTCGACATAGTGTGGATTTTCCTTGGATCAAAACACAACATTCCGTGATCGACAGCTCCGATAGATGGCACATTCATAACTGAAAATGACCTTTCCACGTTTTGGGATTGTGTCGAAAGTCTGCGGGCTAAATCATTGTATTGTCTGATAACTCCTGAATGAACATGGGGCGATATGCGTGAAGGTGCAGGTCGTTCTTCATGTGTTTATGCAGTGTAGATCGCTGTATTCCAAGCTCCCCTGATCGTTTGCGGAGCGACTTCTTTGGTGATCTCATTACTGATTCCTCGACTACCTACATTGTTGCACTCTGGTTGAAGGTCTTTCAGTTCGTGGTTTATCTTTGATTTTGCCCGTTTCAAAGAGTTTGTGTTCCCAACGCAGAAGGGTTTGTTTTGGTGGCACCTCTTTGTGGAATAGTTGTTGAAAATCGGCACGCATTTCACGAAATGTCTTCCCAGTATGATGACGTTCGTCGACCCAAGCACTCATAACAATCCTCTCTTCCAGGTGTATTAGCTGGTATCACACTATCACACATGGTTCACATTCCTTATCTGCAACACAACCCAATACATGCCATAAATCCACTGGATACTTAGGTTATGTTACAACAGAAGATACTATAACATAATAATACCATAACCATATGCATAAACTACATACAGGGGGGGTAATAAGACAAGACCCTTAGGTCCTGTAGTTTGGGCTGCAGTTTGATATGGCTTTTGTACATAGAGATAAATCAATACTATACACCTATAAAAATAGAAGAAACTATTTTCATATAAATTCTGTGAATAAATCATATACCACGGTCTTAAAATTACAGGTCTGGACCACGGCCACAAAAGAACAGGTCTGGACACTTGCTGGAGTTGAAAATTGACCCTCAAATGAGTGATTGGCGCCACTGGCACACTGGTGTTGTTTTAATATTGCGCAAATAGATCTACGAGTAGCAAGTTCGTATCGTAGCCGCTAGGAGCACTGCTAGTACGACGCTATATTGCAATGTTTAAACAACACTTCATTGCTAGTGGCGCTTTCAGTCATAAAAGCTTAGAGCATAGATAACAACTAGAGAGCTGATTGCCTATCCCTTTCCATGCTGTGAAGTGATGCCTAGATCTAATCAGCTGTTGATGGGCACTGAGCGAAACAAGTTTCTTATTTATTACTTATATAGCTGTGAGCATATTGTATTTAAAAATCACTCACATTTAAAGCAGTATATGCAGAATGATTCGCTGTCGCATATTACCAGTATCCATCGATTCTCGTTAATTTTCGTGTAAAATAAGAGTTTGTTGACATGTTGTCTTTACATCGTCTTGGCATTTTCGTTTTTCAGTAATTTAAAGAATGAATAAAAATGAATCTGTTGTTTATTGATTGTAAAAGATACAGTAGTCTACAAATCTAATTTGTCAAGGTCTTTACAAATGGATGTCGCAACATTAATTATTTTGTAGTGGTTTTCATATATTTTGCCTATCGCTCGATGTCGGTTTCACAACAAAGGCACCAAACTATCTCTAGTTATCCATGCTCTAAGCATAAAAGGGTCAACGCAAAAAGTGGCTAGTGTCCACACCTGTAATTATAAGACCGTGGTCTACTATTACCTCCATGGTTGAAATACGGCTGTATGCTTTAATGAGCTTCCTCATGAAATTAAAACTTCGAGTATAAACAGTTCAGAGACAATATATATCAATGGAAACAGTTTAAAAATAATTTCTCTGGTCATCTTTTGAAGTATTCATTCTACAATGTCTCAGAATATATGCCAACATGAAAGTTTCTATACTATTGTCATTATTTTATTAATATGTACCATGTATTTATTGTAAACTTAGATACAATTTCATTATGTGTAATGTAGGCTATTTAACGAATTGCACTAGTTTAAATTGGCCATGTTTTAGTTTTATTATGGTTTAATTTTATTGATATGTCTCTGTTGTGTCTTTTTGTTTAACATACATTTAGACAAACTTCAGTGTATGTATTATGTTCAACGAAATTGGCTAGTTTATAATGCTGTATTAATGCTGTATTTTAGCTGTATTTTAGATGGTCAGATTGATGGATAGTTTGTTACATTAATGTTTGTACTACGATTGTTCCCTAAATATTTGTAATAGTATAATTAATATGTCTTTAATAATATTGTTAAATTATGTATACGTAGGATATATATATATATATATATATATATATATATATATATATATATATATATGTGTGTGTGTGTGTGTGTATACACACACACACACATACACACACACTATTTACGAGTTCTACAGCATTATTTGTGCTCAAAAGAACAATAAATTAATCTGAATACTACACAGTATTTTGTAGTCAACCTCAATCGCCTTTCCACAAATACAAATTTGCTGCAACAATACGACACATACAGAAAAATGCATTTAGACAATAACAAATACTTTGTAAACAGAAAAACACATTTTCACAACTTTGTAACTTAACGAACAATTGAAGACGCAGTACACATACACACACTATTTCCGCTTTGTTTAAAACACGATATTCGTTTAACTTCAAAGCAACAACACCAAGCCAGTCATGTTTCTCAACTTAAGTTTTCAGACGGCTCTTTTTTGTTAGTTATCCAATGCCCACACGTAGACTTAATATTATATATTGCATATGAGAAATTAGACTACAAAGTTAATTTATAAACTAAACTATTAAGCAAAAAAATGTATCCTGATTGTAAACGTCCTATGTTGGTACTTCACCAGGCACTTACTTCAAATAAGAGCTTCCCAAGCCCTATCTAGTGTCAGCTCCGGACATGAGTGTCTTCTTCCCAGATAGTACAGTTGAAAGCAATAGTAACACGCTAGCTGGAACATGATTGTAAAAATATAGTGGCATCGTAGTTTTCGTTCAGCGGGGAAAATATATTGCTAAAGGATAAACTGTTACGTGCCGCAGCTTAGGCATAAAGATCCCAGACAATGCGACTTGTTACATGTCACTGCCGCTGTAATAACGAATAAGATATAAAAAAATTCTACGGGATTGTTTATAATATAAAAATGAATATGTGCGTTGTTCGTCTTGACAGCGTTTCTAGACAATTCAGCCGATACTTTGAGTAGGAAAAGGAGGGGGGAGGCAAAATGGGGTACAGCGACAGAAAGGGCTACCCAAAAAATTAAGCGAAAAAAAATGTCTTCCTGAAAATTTTTATAAAACCGTCATTAATACACTTAAACATCTTTGTGCGCTATTTAAACATTTTAGAAAACTTTTTTGTTTCAGAAATATAACATTAAATTAATAATCCCGTAGCTCTGTAGCATTGTTAAAGCGCGAGAAGTTATATAAACGGCGTGAACTGTAAACACTTGTGAAATTTGCATTCTTATCGTACATTATTATATATCTCTTTTCTATGATTGTTATACATTTACGGACTAAATTTCCATTAGGCTAATGCTTAGAGTAAATATATATATATTACCTATATGGGCTAATGGTATTAGAATGTGCTTATAAATACTTAAAATTTTAACTTATTCAAATAATAACTAAAAAATCATCGCTATATACTAAAACTAGCAGTCCCCCGCGGCTTTGCTCGCGAGTATTATTCGTAACCACGGTCTATGAAGGTAGAGGTCTTGACACTGAGGAATAAAATGTGACTCCCTTCTTGTCACCGAGCGCTAGTAGTAATTTGGTGGAAGATTTATCTTGTTTTTGTATTTGGCTTGGCTTAAAATGTGAAGTTGTTACCGGAATTGCGACTATTATATCGAAGAAAAAAATGGGAACATAATTTTGTATTGGAACACATTTTTTTAAACCAAAAAATTCAGTTTTTAAATCTTTTACATGTAGATGCACATATCAACGATTCTAAAATTTTGTTGTGCACGAAATGATAGTTTTTGTTCAAATGGGTTAACTAAAACAAAAATACATAATATATTTTTTCAGACTACTT
>PNEQ01117628.1:0-46737 GCA_003012365.1 Medauroidea extradentata | reverse complement strand
AGGTTAAATCCATAGAGGTAATATATATACTCTAAGGTTAAATCCATAGAGGTAATATATATACTCTAAGGTTAAATCCATAGAGGTAATATATATACTCTAAGGTTAAATCCATAGAGGTAATATATATACTCTAAGGTTAAATCCATAGAGGTAATATATATACTCTAAGGTTAAATCCATAGAGGTAATATATATATACTCTAAGGTTAAATCCATAGAGGTAATATATATACTCTAAGGTTAAATCCATAGAAAATAGCTTTGGCTTTGTGCGCGAGGTGCGACCTCGGAAGGCAAAGACAGAGAGCAATTGCGGACTAGAAGGGTCTGAGAGAAAAAAGAATAGACTGTGTCGTACCAGCCACGATGGTGGACGTGTGGTGCGAGGCTGGAATTGAACCCGGGGACTGACGTCGCCGAGGACGACTTTTTTCGTCTCTATTGGGATAGAGAAACGATTTTCCTGACGTTTCCCGGGATTCTGAGCGTCTTCGCTGCAGAGTCTACTTCAAACTGAAGAAGAATATTACCGGTACTAATCAGCCTTATATTTTCGCACACCTCCACGTTCGACTCCGGATATTCTTAAATCAACCGTTGCTAATACTCTCATATTTAAATGCCCTGAGAACTTTTGTTTTAAGAGAAGCCTCATATTCTACCGAAGAGCATTAAGCCGTTAATATAATTTTGCAAGCTGTTGAAGCTACAGAAGATTTTCGTTCAAGTCAAGTTACGTTTTCAGCAATATGTGCTGGTATGCGAAATGTAATACATTCCATTTTCTGTAGTTATTTGTTTCGTTGGTAATCTAATAAATTAGTTAAAACATCCAGAATCCATATCTTATATATTTTCAAAATTTCCACACATTCTTATTTTTACAGCAGACGCCCTAAAAAAAACCCGATCAATTTAAACTAATCAGTACTAATCAATTATAAGTTTCAAGGCTGTTAACAAATTTAGTATTCCTCTAATATTCTCATTTTAATTTTGCTGTCATCTTGGATCAGTCATATGCATTCTTTTACAATTAATACAATTTAACACCTAAATCTTATTAGTATCTGTAGTTTTGAGATCAAATTTCTGTCTTCTTTTGTGAAATCTGTAGACGTACTTTAGCTACACAATACTCAAGGGCGAAAGGTTACGATCTAATATTTGTATTTGGACGCCGCTAGAAATTAAAGTAAGTCAGTACACTTACGATACATAACGCAGCAGCAGATCACCATAAAATACATTGCAGTACTAATTATCTTCTACAGGATTGTCTACTCTTGTTACCAAATATATGTTTAAAAAGAGGAAAAATATATTAGCTCAAGGATGTTGTAATTTCGTCTGAATTAATTGTAACATTACATATATGAAATAATAATAATATAAAATTAATAATTGTGCACTCGGCCCATCAACACGGATTTCAGTCTGTAAGTACCTATAGTGTGGGACGAGTGGTCCACATGCTTCTTTAACTAGCCAACTTTTAGTCTTTGTCATTTATGAACAGTCATCAAATGCAAAACAATATGTGTGAATTGTTCCTTGTTAAATCTTTCCCATGTATCATGTATGCAATGCGTTATTTCTCAAACGAAATAAATTCAGCAGAAGCCCATCATAACACTAGTGCTGGGAGACATAATTCCCACACGATAGGGTAGCGATTCTACGGTGTACCGAGCTTAACAAGACATTTATTTAAACCAGCTGGGGGACATTAAGGGTGTTGCTTACCTGAGAGCTCTGTCGTTGGCAAGGACAGGGTTACACAGGTTAAATCAGATTTGGTGTGCCTCAGTCACGTTTTGTGATATCGATTCAGGACAGAAACAATTTTCTGCATTTAAAAAAGGAAAATAATGCTAATTAAATTAAATTGCAGGAGAAAATTGTGAATAGACGTTTTTGTGTGTTTTCAGTGCGTAAAAATGCTGTTTTGCTCACAATTTTCACGGTATTGAAAGAACTGACAAACTGATCCTTTAGCAATGTGCGTGACACTGAGACGAATGAAAAAGTCAGTGGTGGCGCATACGTAGCTTCAACACAGGTACTGAGTGACATCGATAATAATTTGACATGTAAAACTTCCTTGCTTCCGCCGTGTCTCCAAGGTACGCATCATCCGCGGTATAGCAGAATACGCGATAAAGCAGGTCGCGGTATATCGGAATTTTACTGTTGCTTAAGAGTGCATGGTATATAATTCAGCGGTAAAAGCATCAATTCAGAATTGTAGGTCCCTCGAAGCCAATTTGCAAAAATCAAGAAACAGTAATCCTAGACAATAGTTTTTGCCAATTTTCTGAGAAAAATTTTTCTCGATTAACATATATCTGAAGAACAATCTCTGAAGCCGAAATCTCGTACATTTAATTGCGGCGCAAGTGATTACACTGAACAATTCTGGATAAATTTTTGCTCATAAAATTGGCAAATTGCATTATCAAGGATTGCTGTTCTGCAGTTTTTCTATAGGTATTGACTTTCAAAAAGTGAAGATCTCAATTGAAGAATTCAGGGCTTATTTATCCACCAAGCCCTCTTAATCAACAGAACATGAGAATACGGAACACGGATATCAATATTCTTGGTAACAAATGTTAGCATCGCTCATTGGTAGAGCCAGTGATTATTCATGAAAATAATTGTGAGCCAATTTGTTTCAATGCCATATCTAAAGATCTGCTTCTGGCAGCACGGGCGTCGAGCAGAGGCGTCGTTCATCCGACTGTACTAGTGAGAACAAGATTACTGCAACACCATGCGCCTGCGACTTGTGGGTAGAATCCCAACACCATGAGAAATGAAAAACATTTAATCTCTGACTACGAAATAGAGGTACAGCTATGCACGTAAGACACTGAAACAAGCTATCATAAGGGTTGGAAAGCAAAGCATACTGCCATATAAACAGACGTTCGCAAATAGAATATCTATTCAGCAGAAAAGTTTCATCGAATTGTGATGAGTTGTTCAGATTTTATCGACAATTGAGAATTCCAGTCGTTTTCTCGACGTTTTGCCTTTTCATATCCCTTAACGTCTTATTTTTTTTATTAATCATCAGAAAGGTTAGCAATTTCGGCGAACAAGTGTTAAGGCCATGATCTTTCATTTATTTCAAACAATTGCAAATAACTTGAATACTATTTAACCAAATGCTTTGAAAAAATTTAAGACTGAGTACAGCCATACAATACACAATTTTGCCAGAGAGTTTTTTTTAAATAATGTACCGTTTGCTAGCAAAAAAATTATTTTGCTTCATTTTGACTTATTTTGACAACAAAATATGTGCTACCTCAGGAGCAAAAATCTAAAAATCTGTTTCGTGTGTTGCAACTGAAAAATTCAGATACGAACGATGATATATAAATATTAAAACTGCTAGACTGAATTTTTGATATATGTATTAATTTGCGATAAAAATATATTTTCGAAACCATTGCTAAACTAAAGAGCAAGGCATTAATAATTTGAGTTTCGTAAAGTTGAGCTTGAACATTCAGACGGCCAGATAGTGCTAGTATGACTGTCACGACCACCTTCGATACGATTTTTACTTTAGTTATTTTAATGCAAAATTTACTGCTTACAATTATTATATTGTTTTTATAAGATATTCTTGGAAGTGAGCAAATATACAACTGCGACGTATCCATTTATTTACAAATTAACGATTCACGTGTATATAATGTAAGGAATTTCTCCAGGGACAATATTTGCTAAAAGTTTTTGTATTTTTGCAACCGGTTTATTGTAAATTCTACAACAGATTTTTGTAGCCTCACCTATGATGTAATGTTTTAGTGTTGCTATAGCACATTTTTCTTTTAATATGATAGAACTTCTGAAGTTGATTTTAACACTTTCCACTCAATCTGTAAGGTACTTGGAATATTCTTAAGGATTTTTGTAGATTTGTGATATTCTTGCATCACCACTTGACTGAAAAAGTACAAGTAGTTTTACGGTGAATTGTTCTCTCCTGTATTAGAATGCACCATAGAATCGTCAATGTAGTTGTCCTCGCACGTGTTTGCCCAGGATTGTCAGCAGCATTGTAGAAGCTGGGCTGTTCCACAAGAAGCGGTCTGCGTACATCCCGTCGTCGGAAACCACCGACTCGGAAGCGACCTCGTCCAGTCTCGGTGACATGGAGTTCTCCATCATCGTCCTGGTCTTCGGTGTCTGCTCCAGCGTGGTCGTGTTCGTCCTGGAGTTCCAGTGGACCTCCATACTCTCCTCCTCCCTGGAACTGACGAGGGCCGCGCGGAAAAAGACGAGGACAACCAACGTTCGGAATACAAATGTCGAGCCAGCGATGCAAAACTCTAACGCCTCCGTAAACAAGGCGACTGTTCAACCATTTGAGGTAATCATTTCATGAACCTAAATGAGCAAAGTTGGGGTGATTTCATAAGCAAATGCTTGCAAACTAATTATAAAAAAACTAAAAATAATTAAATTATCTAACGCCTATATAAATTTTAATCAATAATTTGTAACAGAGTACCAGATATTAAGCATACTTTAAAAATTTATTTTGTACGTTGACTATATTTTAAATTTGTTTTAAAAAAAATAATGACACAACAAACAACTGTGAAAATTTACAACAAAATAGTTAGGAACACTTAGGTAACGTTTGCAAATAATACTGTAAAATATATTTGTATCTTTCCGAACTATTTATTTCGAATTACAGTAGACATATTTTTTCATAGTGCCGCAAAAAAAAATCACAGTACCGGACAGCTAAACTATCCTCGTTTTTAGAAAGCAGCGTGTTATTAAAAGATACAATTGTCCGCGGAGAGATTTTTTTTTTTGGAAACTTGGAACAGCAGGAACGCCAATGTCGGGGTAGATATAAATAACCCTGTCTATCAACGGTAACGTCCGCAACTTTTTCACGTGCAACAATAGTAAAACGACATCCACATTTTTGGGAATCGTCCGTATATTACCTTGGGAGGGGTGTACTGACCACTGAATCATCCAGACCCTGATAAAAGATTAAAAACACGGACGTCAAACTTCACCAAATTTTTTGGTGGCGGGAAAAAAAGAGTCTTTTAAACTGTAGTTATATATAATTTTCTGAGTTACGAATCGACCTCCTAGTGATTCGATTAAATGAGTGTTATTATTTAATTTTCGTATCATCAGTTTAAAGAGACGTATCCAGTACATTTCTTTCTTTCGGGAATTCTTACAACTAAATTCCGCTAATAATAATATGTAATGTATTTATGGACAACGTAATCGAGTAAATTAATTGTGTGTTTTTTTACTTATATACATTGTTATATTCATGACTTTGACTTCAAACATATTTAGAACGAAAAATGAAAGCCATCAATTGTAACATGAACGCTTAGAATTACCCTAATGATACAAGTACAGTCATGTTATTTACAACCGCATAGTAACGGTTTTCTCTTTGGTCCACAGCTGATAACTATTTACTGTGTGATCGGTGAAAATGTTCGATTTTATTTCATTCTGTTTACAGAAGAACATCGTTACCTACCTCTCGTCCGAAAATATCAAATATTGAAGGTATGTTTATGACGGCTTATTTGCGTAACGTCTGAATAAATAACCATTCGAGACGTCGAAACAGCCCATTCACATTTGAAATAAGCGTAAATATATATTCAGATTGTTGGGTCGTACTGCAGTTAGTCTTCGCAGCAAGTCTGCTAAGATGCGTTTTGAATTTGACTAGTCAGAAAACAATTCATCAACGGCTGAGTAACTAGGAATAGTCTACACATTAAAATACTTTCGTAGGAAGGTACTATTTAATTAAAATATAAATTTTTGAGTTAAATGCGTTCAAAACGTTCATCGCGTGTAAAATAAATATAAACCAATCAGTTCGGTTGGTATGAAACATTGCATTGTGTCTCTGACGATACCTTGATGGTTATTTATGTACATTATTTAATTACAAATATTTGCTCATAAAAGGTTTGGATATGACTTTATATAAAGTCTTTGTTTTATTTCATATTTGTTGTTCGGGTGTTAAAATGTCAGAAATGTGCTCCAATGTCTTCAAAGACATTTTTTCAGAACATTCTGTTTCTTCATGGATAGATTCAGCTTTTACTACACTTGCCTCTTGGTTTTTCGAAAAAAATAAAACTATTGTTATCCAAGTTATGCATGCTACCCTGGAAGATTGGGAGAACTATAAAGGGACTGTAGATAAAGTCATAGTGCATTTGTATGGTCAGTTGGATTTTAATATAGTGGTCAAAAACACTAACGCAAGTTACACACAAAACAATTTCGCCAGCAATAACAGTTTACAAAATGTTATTATCGTGTTCAGCAGCCGTTTAAGCAATATCAATAATATAATTACTGATATGAATTCATGGAATCCATCTTCGAAATATTTGGTCGTGTATGCAACGTTCGATCTCACCTGGACTGATGTAAATAAATCTGAGTTATATTCATCGTTGTTTGAGTATTTGTGGTTGAAGCACACCGTTTTAAAAATACTATTGACCGAAATGTGCACTGATTGTACTAATGTTTTCGGTTTGGACCCATTCTCGAGAGATATAACTACTTCAGGAACGAAGATATACAACTTCACAGCAAATGACACACATTCATTTCCCCGGAAGACATATTTAGAAGATTTGGATAATTTGTATGGGTATGAATTTCCTGTGAGTCTGCACTATATGGTGAATCAGAACGCAAACACGTCTTCAAATCTGAAAAGTATTGATCTGTTTCCTGAGTACGCAAGCACAGTTTTGGAATTGTTAACTGTTCATATGAACATCACACCAAAACTTATAGCACCTTTATATAATAATATATATGGTTTTAAGATGGCGAATGAAACTACCGTTGATTCCATTGAGGATGTGGGGTCTGGAAGAGCTATATTTTCTTTAAACCTCAGGTTCTTGAAAGAATGCGATGGAAATGGCGGAGTAGAATTCATATATCCGCCGGTAACTGAAGATGCTATTTGTTTGTATGTTCCGAGATCTAATCCTGTGGAGCCATGGATGGCGATATTGACGTCTTCTTACTTCACAGTTAAGTACTTTTTGTTTGCGTGCTTGATGTCTGCTATCTTCTGGCACTTCCTGAAGAAATACAGCACAAAAGAACACTTCAGTTTCCAAAGAAGTTGCCTTGATGTGCTTCACGTCGTCTTTGGTGTGCCGTGGAAAGGCATTAAACTTGCAAGTAGCAGAAGTGAAAAATGTTTTCTAGTTCCTTTCCTGCTTTTAAGTATTTTCACAGTAAATGTTCTGCAAAGCTGCCTTTCTACTAATACAAGCAAACCATACTTTTACCTGGACATAAACAGTTTGGAGGAACTTGACAGTAAGGGAATGCAAATATTGTCATCCGACCGCTTTAGGTTTGTCTCCAATCACAGCATCGTAGTCAAACACAGGGTTTTAGAAAAAGTACGCATTGTCAAGCTCAGCAGTGACGAAATTATGCACAGAGTGGCTTATGATAGAGATGTCGCTCTCGTATGTCCGTTTGTAGAAGGAAAACACATTATTGTTGACAAAACTGATGATTTCGGCAATCCATTAGTACATATGATACCTGAATGTGTAGAGACAAGTTTGATGGCACATATTGGGAAAAAGAATTCTCCATTCCTGCCAAAGTTGAATCAGTAAGTACTGTTTAATTAATCTCGCTGTATCATTTGATGGACTGCTTCTCGTAGTATTAATGTGCTCATATTACAGCATGTGTGTTAACTTACTTCAAAAAATGTGTGCAATCTTAGAATATAAATAATATATAAAATATCTATAGCCTGAAACCAATTTAAATGCAGCTAGTGCTTATGTTGTATATTAAGAATATACTTAAATATTGTGGTGATAACTGCTGTATGACAATGGGCAATAGCATATGTTATCATTTATTTATTACATTTAGCATAGATCGTCTTGCAATAAAATGAACAATAAATTATTTACAAATTTTTAAAATCTTAAAATGTTTTAATTTCAGTTTTTCTACCTGCTATGTCTGTTGGTAAAATACATTTATTAGGTAAGTAGCAACAATAATGTCTTTACTTGAATTGATATTTATTTGTACGATGTCTCCAAAATTTACTGTAAGTGAAGAATCGCCGGGTTACACTAAGATTAGGGTGGCAATAACAGATAGTTTTTTAAATTTTAGTGGCTCGTAAAGTTTTCAACATAAATGTATTCAAAAGATCACTCAAATAAAGGTAATTAAACGCAGTTTTTATACGAACTAATCTTATTGGTTCGCATAAAATCCGTATGAGTTACCCAAAAGGTGCATCTAAAGCCTGAAGGTTACTTTTGTAATGCTTAACGAAATTTCCGACATCTGATATTTATCTTGCTAAGATTCGAACGTGCCAAAACACACAATACGAGAAGAGAAAATTAGTGGCAGTTATTCGGCGCACCTTCCACAGCATGTGATGCGGTATGGCTGATTGATCCGCATGCAACTATTTTTGTAGGGTTAGTTCAAGTGTGCCCCCAAACTAAAGTGAAGCTGAAGGAGTAAGTTTAACAAGAAAGTGATGTTGTCAGGGAACAAATGAGATAAGTTCAGTGCAGAACTACAAGGACAGATTCTAGGTTTGCATGCGGAAAGAAGGTCGCCATTTAATTTTCCTCACATAGCGAGCCCTGTTTGGTTGGGAAAGAATTGCATTGACGAAGGACTAATCTAGCATGCAGTGTTTTCGTAGAAACAGTTTTTCAATGGGACCTCAAGCAATGATCCTGTTGTTTTATTTGTGGAAAGTTTGTGGCAATGTCAAATGCAGGTTTCTATGGCTTAGTTTTAAGATTATGATCGATATTTTCTCAGCTACTGCAGCGTGAAAATGTCATTTTTAGCACTTTAGAGGAGCTTAATAATGTTTTTATGAAGCGGGCGGCATTTTTTTATTTTTAGGACACAGTTTGAAGTATATCTTCTTTTCTTGTACAAACGCATTAGAAACATTTTTAATTGTCATACAAGATGAAATACTTTCCATACCACACTACATCACGACTCACGCGTTCGGTCCACTAACTCTTGATAGTGGCGTTTTCGTGACTCGCTAAGTTTTGGCTTTTCGAAACTTGGTTGATATTTACGAAATATTACTACTCTTCAGTATTCATACAAAAACCTACATTTCGTTATCTCATTTTGTGTAATTAGAACAAATGTATGTTGAAAACTTTGCAAGTTATCATTATTTGAAAAGGAGCAGTTTCTGTCGCACTTCACCTTCCTGTACAACGAATATGAAAAGTTTGCGGAACTAAAATTATAACGCATGACGAGATTACTAAAGAAAGTTTGAAATGTGTTCACAGGCTTTTAGGAAGAATCGTCGACGCTGGAATCGCTGAGAAGTTTTCAGCTCAAAGATGTAACAGACACTTGAGTGATTTTTCTGCAGTCCGGGTGTTTGGTATGGTTGATGTTGAGTTCCCATTCATGGTGTTAGCTATAGGAATAACTTTAAGTGCGCTAATATTCTTTCTTGAATTGATATAAAATGTTCACACTACTGTTGTTTGTTGTCACGAAAAAAATTAATGAAGATAGCCAATAATTGTAACATCTATAAAAAAATCTCACTTCGTGTTACTACCATTAAAATTTAAAAATCTCAAACTAAATTAAATGTTACATTTTCCCGATTCATGTTGTATGAATTGCAATACAAATATTGTTATTAATATCATTAACACTATTACTATCATTGTTATGTAGTTGTCTAATAATAGCTAACAAAATGTAATGTACAAGTAAATTAACACATTATACTGTACTGTCTATTTGTGTCGATAGCATGTAAATAGGTCCCTAAATATAAATAAATATATATATATAATTATTAACATACTTTGTTCAGTATTAAATTATAAATACCATATGGTATGCATATTCAAGGTAACGCACTTCAAAAATGAGGTACACTGTTTTTTTCCTGATATACATGTTTCATGAGTGTTACTGCTATAAAGAGTGATTATTTCTAACATTATTTGGAAGTATCATATGCGTTAAACATCTCAAATATATTTTCGAGAAATATTATTATTTATACACAATTTTATGTTAAGGCTACTCCAGTGACAAAAATGCATAAGCTTATACTAGTACGATGTAGTGTTAGTTTTGTAGGCATTACTGGCGACTATATTTTTCACGGGTGAAAATTATTTTATCTCTGACAAACTGTATTATATTGGACATACGCCGTTGTAATATTATGTCGTTCCAGAAATCTTAGAAAGAGACTAAGACAAATAAACAAGGAAACACAAAAAAATTAGAAAACAAGCCGAGTTGGCTGTATTCAACACATTCATAAATAAAAACAACAGAACATAAAATATCCCATAAGGAACTAGTCAACAACAAATAAAGGAAAGAAATAATATGATAAACGACCAAAAATGAAAGTCGAAATACAAAACAAACTAATATGTAAAACTCAGAACATCACAATTAAGACAGCACAGATAATATTGGAACGAATAAATTAATGGACACAAGACAGGATAACAACGACGACGTCACAGACAACACACAACGATGAAGACACAAAAGAACACAGTTGATTTCCAAAGGCCGACTTTTCACGACTTTTACTTTTACATCGCCTGAAGACGGGAGCAGATGTCAGCTCCCGAAACGTCGTGAAAAGTCGGCCTTTCCTACATAAACATTCACACCGCAGCTGGGCTGAACGAATCCAGACTGGCTTGTTCTGTATGACTGACGAGGTCAGCATTTGTCCGTACTATCACAGAGCTCTAAAGCGAGCCTAACTACTTCGCTTTCTTAGGAGTTGTATGGCTGTGATATTTCAAGTTACAATTATTTTTAAAATTTAATAAGTTTTGATTAGTTGAGTGTCTAGTGACAAGGTCTGTGCTTGCCGTTCGCAGATTTCTTTGTGCTATGTCAAAGAGATAACCACTCAATTGGTCAATATGAGCTGCAATCAAGAAAAGCGTCTACCTATTGGCTGTTGTGTCAACTAATCGGAGAAGACCTCGTATCTTACAAAATTTGTATTTTTTAAAAGTTATATATTCTCGTTTCCCCGTTGTCTTTTAACGTCCTCCAATATTAGTTAACGTAATTGGCAGTTGTGATATTTACGTCCAATAAAATTTGCATTGTCAAAAACAAGTTCCTGCAAATAGACGCAACAAGAACAATTAAACAAATAATTTCACGTATTAAACATTACCTTTAAGTTCAAAAGCGTATAATATTTCAAGGAGTTTACTGTCTGACAAATAAGCTGCGGCATTATTTGAGTTGTACCATTTAATCCAAGATATTTAATTATAATACATGCTAGGAAAAACGCCACAGCTGTTTAAGAAATAAACCGTTTTTAGTTTAATTTGTTGGATATAATATTTATTACTGTTGTCCTACATTTGAGAGTTTCTCTTAATATGCTAATTATTTTCGCACTTTTACATTCGCCTTTCAAATATAATTGCCAAAACACGGTATTATATAGTTAAAATTCTAACAATCACATTTTCACACCATAATGTCCTGCCATAATGTACAGTTAGTGCAGGATGTGGTTAATTCTTAAACGATATTTCCTTACAAGAACTGGGTGCTCAAGAGCAAACAGCTGTGCACGCTTGTTAGTGAGTTTCCTTCGCAACACGTCAACTCAAGTACTAGCAAATATGCCTCTGGTTCCAATGCTGACTCAAGTGGCAGCGCACTTTAAATGTGCCTCGCAGGAAACATCTTACACTTTATATAATGACGTCTTTTACAGGAACGCGCCTCCCTTCGCAACGATACTTCAAGCCAAGGATTTAGATGATGCATTAACCATAGCGAAAAATGGCGTATGTCTTCTAAAAGAAATGTATGCCGACGTTCCGTAGTAAAAAATTGATACCCCTTCAATTTATACGTTTCAGCTTCCTGAATACTTAATTGAGTACATACTTGTTCATGAAGAGAAAAACATTTAAAAACGTGTTTTTTAAATATATTTTTTAAATCTTGAACTGAAGCGCAGAATTTCATTCTCACTCAGCAAAATTTAAACTTGTTGGTAATACGTGCAAATAGATAACGAGGTCATGTGGATATATTATTTTATGCAATGGTAATTTATATGTTAGTATAAACTGTATTATTGAGAAATTTACGGAGACAAGGGGTAAATAATATATTTTCACACAATGTAAACAAATCTAAAAATTTATAGAAAATGTTAACTCATATCACACTTAAAAGCTTTGAAAATCAGAACAAGCCACAAAACTTTGGCAGTTCACTAAGCTGGTTTACAGAGCTAAAAATAATATTTAGGCCTACACTTCTGAATTTTTTTAACGTGCTCGAATGGAAGTATCAGATCATTTTCCGACTTACGCAACCTGATCTTAAATAAAAAAAATATTTCCAATCTGTTCTCGTATTCAATATCAATTTCAGTGAAACCTTGTTAAATCTGTAAACCAAGGGACTGAATAATGATTTCTCATCACTCAGGTGTTTTTATATGGATTTTTTTTTTACTTCTTTCCTGCCTTGGCGTTTTCTATGCTGCTAACTAGGTCACACCATTTTTAACTAAATCAATTTACAAGTCGATGTATTCATGGAGTCTTCATATATTATAGAATTCTTTTTAACTAAAAAAGAAGCCTTCACGCACGCGTAATGGCAAGCGAGTTGCTATCAATAAAAATTACACTTTGTCAAGCAAAAAAAACTGTATTCTCAAAGTCTTAATAGCATTGAAACAAATGCTAACAATAAAATACTCCTAGTAGGGTTAAGAACGGTTGAATCAGAGGAGAAAATTCGTACCATGTTTCTTGACCCATTTTATGGTATCGTGTTTTATCGTAATTCACAACGAAATGTCTGCACCTTAAGAGGAGTCCTCGACTGGCGCATGGACGGCGTTGCAGCGTATCACGCGTATTCATTTTTACGCGAAACCGCTTAACTTATTCATATTATGTTTACCTACTAAAAGAACACGCACTTGAAACCATGCTTCTATTTTTTCAAAAATGCAGCACACTTGTTAGAAACATGATATTCGGGCCTTTCACAATGGCTAAAAACGGTTTTTTTTACTGTTATAACTCCGAAAATATTACCTGAATTCGAAAAGTGCAAATCGAGAGGCATGTGTTGGTCTTAACTTAATATTATTCAAAAATAAAATATTGTGGCCACCACTTAAAGTCCCATAGTAAAAATACTACAACGGAAACCTTGCACGCCAGTTTGGCGCGCTGCTAATAGAGGCGATATGCTTCTCGTCAAGCGTGAGACACTGGCTCTTATCGCTAAGCTGTTCCCACGCGTCAAAGGTGGAAATTTGACACCGCGAAGGACTCCTCTTAAGTTCAAGGTGCTGACTTCCATTTTTGGAGCGTCAATTATTTTAGTATTACCGTACACAGATTGTGAAGTTTGACGAAGACATGGAAAACAAAGAGAAAATCAATTACACGTAACAAGACTTGCAAATAAAAATGTAATTAGTTGTGTATTATAAACCTAAAACCGGCGATCCAAATAAATAGAGCATGATCACTGCCGAATAAGGGAAATACATTTTGAATCCATTACGATTCTGCGGAATTCCCAGTTACACCTACGGTATTGACTTTTTATAGTAAACAGGCACTAGAGATATTTTAAACATTTAAAGCCCAAGAACAATGTCACAAACGACACAGAAACACACGCCAAGAACCTTAACGCTATTAGCTACGAGGCGTTGAAGTATTCCTGTTTTCGCGTTGCTTTAATCCATGCAAATACCATCAGTAAAAGTGACAGTTTATTAAATGTAATAAACAACCGGCAATTTATTAAAAATTTCTAATACATTTTTAGGAAACTACGTAGGCAAATTCAAAATATTTCATATTTTAAAATACTTTTCGCATGATGCCCGAAGACAAGCTGTAATTTATCACGGGTGGTATGCAGATCTCCTTCACAAATCAATCAATTTCATTCGTTAGTTTCATCAGCAAGGACCATACTGCATTAAATTACACAGCGCTACTGATAAAAACAGCTCTACCTTTACTTCCGTAACTGATCACAATGAACCAACGACTCTCCACTGCAGTGGTTGTTGTTTGTAGAGTCGGTCTTGCCCTCCAGCACAGTGGACCAACAGTAAATACTCGGTTGGCAAGTTCTACTTGGACAAGAGAAATAAAGGTACGCCGAAATTACAGTGAAACAGACGACCAAATATTCGGTTCTGTTTCGATATAGGTCGTTCGGGATAAAGCGAGCACTAAAAATTTAACATTTGAAAAATATCACTGGCCGTTACTGCATATAAGTCAGTATTAACTATAGTTACCTTGCTGCTTGTATGGTTGGCAGCGAAATTGCGTAATATAGTTCCTATGTATTTTCCATTTAAATACAACAATAAAGAAACAAAATCAACCGAGATTGACATAATTACATATTATATAATTAATCAACTTATTTTTATCAAACTATGGATTCATATTGATTGCACACAATTTATCTCTCACTCGCAAACATCAAGTGACGTGTCGGGAGAGGTTAGAATGTCCCATCGTTAGCCGTTACGAGCGGAAAGACATTAATTGGTTGAAAATGGAACTTTAGTAGCGCTTTTTTGAGTGCTCACTTTAACCTGAACCACCTATACTCACAGTCGTTCGAGCGTTCATACATAGCATCTAAATTATTTTCCACGATTTTTCTCTTTTTGAATAAAGGCCTTCAGTTATAACTGAGGAAGGAAATAACACGAACGTAAGTAATTACAGAAATTTGTACCAACATGAACTGTAGTTGCCTTACTGCTTGTATGGTTGGCAGCGAAATTAATAGTTACATGTGTTTTCTTATTCCAATGCAACAATACTGAAACAAAATCAATCAAAATCGACAAAATTGTATTTTATATAACCTTTTCTACTAAACTTGACTTATTCAAACTGACTGCACAATTTATGTTACAGGTGCAAACATCAAGTGATGTGTCCAGAGAGGTTAAGACATTTCAAGTCGTTAGCCGTTACGCGCGGAAAGATACGAATTGGCTGAAACTAGTTTGAAAGGCTTTTCTGAGTGCTCACTTTATTCCAACCACATATATATACTATGTTTGCAGCTGACTTGCTCTGGTCTGGAGGCCATCTCAACTGCTCTGGGTTATGACGTGGATATTCCTGCAAGTATTCCCAGCTCAGCTCAAGGTAGCGCCATTTATGTTTCTTTCGGCAGCTTTCATTCTCCACGCCGCGTTACCGCCTTTTTATCTCCGACCAAGGCTTCCCTAGCCTGCTGATTAATTCCACCGCCGCCCCGTAAAGTGATGACTAGCCACATATTAGCTACTAGGGAACTAGGCCTTCAGGGGCGGCACATTCCGTCCTAGAAAAGAAGCCCAACAGCCTTCTCCCGGCGTATTCCTGATTATTAATCTAATATGCTGGCTGTCGAGAGAACCACGCCGGTGTTTTTTTTTTTTTTTTTCGTTCTTAACTTTCCTAACTAGATATGGCGGCTCATACTGAGATATACCAACACTTGAGCTTGGAAGAGCACCAGCAAATACGATCAACTGTCGCAATTTCAACAATTAAGGCCATAATTTCATCTGCTTTTATGATAATTATTTTTTTAAAATCCTAAACGAGAGCAGATATCGAAAACTGTTAGACAGTTTTGTTAAAAAAAATTATACAGTCCATACTATGTTAACCAAATTAATTAAGACGAAATACAAACGAAATTAAGGAAAATTTCATTAATGAACTAATTAGCCAAATCTATATATTTTTTGTCTAGAAAATACTAAACTACATAGCGAAAATAATTTTTCAACGCAACCATGTGCAATCGCTTTACGATATCTATTCTTGTTTAGGAATTTTAAAAAAATGTCATGAAATAAGTAGAAATGATTAATCGTGGCTTTAATTTGAACTGTGGCATGTACGTTTGCAATTCATAATTCAACACGCGTTTGTTTTACTTTTACATCAAATATAGGAAAAAAAGATAAATAGATTAGACAAATACTTGCTAAACACGTTTTCAGTACGAGTTTGTGTGGGCCGCTGGGGTCGAATGATCAGACCATTCGCGTCTCACCAAGGCGATTCCCAACTGGGTCGGTACACCGGAATTTCGCGTATACGAATCGTGCCGGTTTTCTCGAGGATATGCAGTTTCCCTCTCCTCTTCATTCTGGCGCTGCCCCATATTCACCTCATGCCACCCCCCAAACAGCGCTTAAGACCTCGATGTTAAGCGCTGACCAAAATCATTCACCCACTCAAAGAAACAGTCAGATGCATACTGGCGTAATCAAACTTGTGTAGTAAAAACATTCTATGTTCTCGTACTTACCGTTTAAGGGCGTTCAAGTGCTATAAAATCATAATTTTATATTTATATGAAATAGTGTTAGTTCTCGAGACGATACTTATGAGTACAGTTTCCTCTTAGGAAACAATTTTAACTCGCTAGTTTTCTCATAATGGTGATACAAAGACAAAATTGGCATGTTCTGCTGCCATGCAAATAGTGAAAACCAGTTGACTTACGCATGTGAAATAACATGCCACGGGCAACGTAATAAAACAATTTTAGAAATCCCGTTAACTATTTTTGTATTCAAAATATTGCTGAATTTTCAACTTTTTTCCTGCACTTTTGCAATTTTTTAAAACATTCAAAATACCACGTTATGTTCTGTTAAACACTTTATCGCATAGCTCTTGGGTGCAATATACCAGTGAATTATTTAATTAATGTAGGTCAGTTGGCTTTCACTATTTGCATGGCAGCAGAACAAGCAAATTTTGACTTTGTCGCACCCTTATGAGGAAACTATGAGAGCTAAAATTGTTTTGTAAGAGGAAACTGTACTCACAAGTATCGTTTACAAAACAAGTACTATTTCATAAAGATATAAAATTATGATTTTGTCGCACTTGAACACCCTTAAAGTATGGGTAAAGTGGAGTGGTCCGACCGCTTAAACTATTGGTTAGATCTCCTGTCAATTTACAGTTACCACCGTTGATTAAGGCCTCGCTCGTTAATTTTGCAGTGGTTTCGAATTTTTTAACGCAAATAAATACATGTATCAAAAATGCATTCTTACTGTTTTAACATTTATATATCATCGTTTGTATCTGAATTTTTCTGTTGCAATACACTAAACGGATTTTTTTATATTTTTGCTCCTGAAATATCAAATATTTTGTAGTCAAAATAAGCCAAAATGAAGCAAAATAATTTTTTTCTAGCAAACGGTACATTATTAAAAAAAAAAAAAAAAAAAAACGCTCCGATACATCTGTTTATCGTATGGCTGTAAACAGTCTCAATTTTTTTTCAAAGCATTAGGTTAAAAAACTATTCGAGTTATTTGCAATTGTTTGAAAAAAAAATGAAAAACTTAAGTACTAGGTGCTGTTTGGTCCCCTAATCAGCATACTACGAAAGACAATGGTGAACAACAGCAACAGCATCCTCGCCTAGTCGCGTCCCTGATGTACACCTATACGTTGGTGAAATATGTTTTGAAACAACCCCTTACAAAGCGTGAAAGTGATAGTTGTGGATATACTTTTTAATGGCAATTGTTAATAAGTTCTCTAATATTCTGTATTATACTCAGCAGAACAAGTTGGGGAATTAATTTAGTGGCCATATTTACGTTTACAAAATAAAATAAGTACTAATTTTGTCTACATTCTTTTCAGGCCTATAATAAGTACATGGAAAATGCATGCCTGAATCCAATAATTGATAAATATAATTCACTATTCGATCACACATACCGTGATTCTAGTTTAATTTCCATATTTTCCTGTGCATAGTTCTTTGTACCAAAGACATTACTGAATTTACATTTTTTTTTGTATTTTGCAGAAATATCCACACATTTTTTTTATTAAACTAGAGGGAATGTTTTGCTATCATGTGTCCAACCAAATAAATACAATCGAAATCTAAACCACTAAAATTTTTAAATTATAATAGAAAAAATGATAAGAAGCAGTCGTATGACTGATTTGTTGAACTGAATACAGTAATTATATAAATTACTCGCAAGCAAATATTTATAAATATTGGTCAATAATTTGTTGTTAAAAAGAAGAAGGCTTCACAGCACAGTGCATAAAAAGTGAAATCGTAAGCAAGAACACGTGGACATAATCGCTTTTTCAATGAAGTACACTTAATTAGTCAACCTTCCTCTCTGGTAGCTTCCTATAGTCATCGCTTCTACCTTCTACCCCTACAACACACATTTGTTAATTTGCCCATCAACTGTCGTGAACCGGTTTCTAGTAAATTAATTTTTTACTCTTGGGACTTGACGGACTTCCTAACAGCCTTGCCAGCCAGCGCAACGTTTCATTTCCTATAGGCATGACTGCTCTCCAGAGTATAATGAAGCAATGAGGAAGAGAAAATATTATTGTCAAGCGTGTACTCTAAAACAAAGGTTTTATTTCTGCAAAAAAACCCAGTTCCTAAACAAATTATTTGATTAACTTACGCGGCTTCTCTTGTAAAATCTATTAATTAAAATTTCTTGATCATGGAGATAAACTTGTTTATGTAATAACTGTTAAACAAATAATTCTAAAAACATTTTTTGACACTGAAAAACTTAATAATGTAGCATTTCGCTATCAGAAATCGTATTTTAGTAATTTTGTAATTAGCATTGCGATTTTTTTTCTTTCTTCATATGAGAAACAAGGATATTAATTTTCTGTAATTGTTTTTTATTAATTTTTTTTTGTTTATAGATGTAATGGTAGGTACCTAGTTAGGAAACGCCCCTGGTAGAGTAGGTATAGGTGAGTTTAGTTTTGTATCCAGGTAGGCTAGGCTCCCATCCAATTTATTTACTTACTATTAATTTTTTGTTTTGTTTTATTGGTTTTATGTATGTTAGTATTTATTATTATTATTATTTTTGATTTCCGTTTTTCTTTAGTTTACCGTTATTTTGTTTATAAATCTCCAACCCAGACTACAGTTTTTGTAACGGTTGCGAAGGGTTTTGAACTAGCCGCGAGTAACGAGTGGAGATAGATAAGTTTTAACCTTCGAGGCGGTAGGCTGTCAAGTTAAAGTACCGTTTCATTATTTTGTTTCTCTTATTTTTCCAGTGCTAAGATAGTAATTGGTGGTGTTACCATGAAACTTACAATTACTGGAAGCGGTTTCAGTTCTATTTCATAACAAGCGCCGTCAGTTTAATGGTAATTTACTACTTACCTTTGTGCGCAAGATCAAGATGTAAAAGGTCGCCGCCATTTTATAGCCTGCCGAACGTCTTACAGTAACTGGTTTACTACTCTCCCGAAATTTAGAAGACAATATATATATTGGTTGTATTTTCCTTAACATCCTTTACTCTCCATAATTTTAGTGAAGTAATTTGTTTTAGTAAAACTTTTATTCGTGTTTTTTTTTTACTTAACTAAACCAACCCAGTGGTCCAGTTTTATTTTGATATCTGATCTACCGTTCACGACCTGAGTTAGCCGAGGAAAGAAAAGAAAGGAAATTTTTAACTTAAATTAAAGGATGTAAATTATTGGAAAACAGAGTGCATGTGAGGAACGTTTATTTGTAAGAGTAATCTAATTAACGGTATATTTGAATCCTTCCAAATATTCGAATTTTTTTTTTGCAGTTTCAGTCAATTTAAAAATAACCAACTTTTAACTAATATATATATATTTTTTATTACTCCATCTGCAGTACCCAGAACAACGTTAGGTGCATTAAGTAAATTAAACTATTTGTTAGGATGTGGAGATAAACAGTGGTTGATTGCATAAGTTACATATTCTCTATTTTTGGTGCCTAGAGAGGAAAAATTTTTTTCGGTTTTCAGCACCCTACAGTTCTCACTTCAAGTCTTTGTCTAATGCTGCTTTATTAAAAAAGTATATTACTAAAGGAAATTCATTATATCAATTATTTTTTTTATGGTCTTGGAGTGTTTCAACATTGCATCACTTATCCACACATACACTCCCTACAATACATATTTATGTATATTACATCACAGGAAGATTACAATAAACGCTCCGAGATTTGAAATTGTGCTCTTAACGCTTGTTAGCTGCAAAATTTACCCTCACACCAACTAAAATTACACGCTTGCTGCTATTATTATTATCATAATTATTATATAATTAAAGAACACTTAACTTATTTATAAGAGGAAGAGTGACCCCTTTTAAGCGTTTTGCGTCTAGAGGCGATGAGGCAAGTTCTGGACAAGCATAACGCTCATAAAAAATATATGGGTCAGACCCTGCAGAGAATCGAATCCGGATCGCCTGATTAGGATGCGAGTGGCAAGCCAACCAATGTCCCTAAAGGCCAGAAGACAGCACTTATACGTATAACGCCCTGCCCTGATTCGTGCTGATTGGTCACTGCTAACATACTGTTATTTTATAATTGGTTATTGTTTTTGCATTTGATCAGTATAAATATTCTCAAACGTGTCTTGGGAGTGTCGTTATAGATACGTCAAGAGTATTTATCTGGCCAAATACATTTTCCGTTGCAGTACTTGGAAAGAAAAAATAATGTGAGTATTAAGGTTCTGCTTCCCTATTTCTGCTTTTTCGCCTAAACGAGAGCAAATATCAAAAATACATGTTGCAGTTTTTTTAAAATTGTCTCCTCCATGTTGAGTGAATTTTTTTCAAGATAGTAAGTACTATTGTTTTAGCTAATTTTTTAACTAACGAAATTCTGGTTAATTCACTTTATAGTCGAAACCGTATGATTTCGTGTCTTCAAAAAATGTATCTATCACTTATTTTATCAATTTTAAACAAAACTGCCAAACATATATTTGAAAAGTTTCTGTTCTCTTTTAGTCTATAAAAACAGTAGACATAGACTAGTGTTAACGTTTCAGAGTAAGGCGTCTTATACAACTGACAAATTTGTATCTACAAAAACCGCATCACCCAAGCAAGTTAAACGATCTTAACTCAACTATCCTCGATTTGTGTTTCCAAATACTTTAACTTTCAGCCAATCATTTTAAAAGTGTCATTTGCTGTTACGAAATTGAACCTATAGTTTATTTAAACAATTCACGCAGTTTTTTACTTGTTCACCGCAGGTTATACTACGGAGAAAAGTGTTTGGATATTTCAATGTTGCATTTGGAATCTGCGACTGTTGTCTTAATAGACTTTTCTTAACACAGGAGCTTGTGAGTCACTATGTCCTTATTTGCAATATCCTGAACCACGTACGGGTTATATGTACACATAAACACTTAGCAAAACGTTACAGTATCATGACATCCATAAACTGATAGGCAATAAAACACGAGTTTTAATAACTCGTTTTCTGCCTATCCTTTTATTCCTCGACGTTATAAGTAATGTGTCTTCCATAGGCGGCAGTAATAATTTTGTTAAACTTGCTACGCAATAAACTTTGCGTACAATAAAGAGCCTAATGATGTAATAACACGTATTAATACACAAGCATTTGGTTGACACGACACCTATTCTGTTCTGTTTCAAACATATTATTCCCCAATAGTGATAGTCAAGTGGTCCAATACGAAAAATATTCCAAAATAGTGATAGTTAAGTGGTCCAATACTAATAATATTCCCCAATAATGATAGTAAGCATGTTTACCCGTTGACCAAACATAGAGAAATGTGTTGAACCATACACATATGAGGTTGTTCGAAGGCTCTCAGGAAAGTCACCATAAATATTTCAAGGGGTAGAAATTTGTAAAAAAAAATATGCATTGCAAGTTACAGCACAGCTTAACTCGTATGACAGATTTTCGAGTTTATAATTTTTATATTCGCAAGATATCGAAAACACTGCTGAATAAAACCACGATATTTTGAACATTATTGTGTAATAAATCAGCGTTAAAATAGTCTGCCTACATACAACATACAGAAATGTTTCAAAATTGAGTGTCAACATTTTGTGAGAACAATCCTCGCATTAACACTCTCAAAAATAGTTTGTAAATTTGCCACGAGTGCGTGTAGGAGCGCTAAGAAACTATGTATGGTAGACATCCACGATAGCACTTCTAAACTTTTTTTATAAAACAGAAAATGTATACTAGATTTACCAGTCATGTATTATAACTATTGTAAAAGTTTGCATATTTACAAGGCGAAAATACGGTAGTGGTCCGTACTGCGTTTAGCTTAATTACTTCCTAAACGTTTCAGGAAGTTATTTTACAGTGTAGAGGAACAAACAATGTCATGTGAAGATGGGTCCGAAAATGCACCATTTCATCACAGTTCTCAGCATGTATGCACATGAGGCACAGTTAGTGTATAGCGCGCTGGTTGGATCATATCATGTGGAATGGTACATCACACAATGACTAGCGTACATTTAAATATGGCACGTCTGGTACGTAGTTGCCAATAATATGCGCTATGGAATTTCCCAGTAACATGATGAAGCCCGCGTGTTATGCACCAATACATCATGTACTGTGGATTGTATGTAGTACAGAAACGGGACATTTTTGGACCCATGTTCACAATAACAATTTTTATTCCTGTAGATGTTAGGATTGTACAACCGAAATATTGAAATGCAACAACATGTACAGGGGCAGATGATCGTCTAATTACATACAACGTTTACCGCTGTCATATGACATGGCTAGGGACAGAAAAATTTTGCGAATTCAATGGCCTGCATGCTAGAATCAACTATCCTGTGTACCAACGGTGTCAAGTTTCTTGTACCTTTCGCGCCAACCTGTAAGTTTACGAAAATCCGTAAACCGAGTCGTAAGATGGTTGCTGAAATCTACAATTTGCCCTTATCTGAAGAGATCCAAGAAGATCGAAACACGAGTACGTCATTCTTATACTTGGACGACCTTTCAATTACGATGATAGTTGGGTTTTTCCAATTGCTATATTCCCACCGTACCGGGTGATGTATTGAGCGAAGTTCACTAGTCCTAAGGACGCACTCTTGATCATGACATGACCGATTCTCACATCTAACGGGGGTGGTTTCCAAAGTTGAGTTCCCTAATACGGACAGGGGATTGGAAAATCGCTGGTCTTCCCGATTTGTATTGCTATGCCATGTTCGTTATAACTTCAATAACGGTTCTTCGTCCTATAGTCTCATCAGGTATGCAATTCAGCACACTACGATGTGTGACTGATGTCGGAATTAACAGAGGTACACTGTTTCTTGCTTAACTGTGGTTTTTTGTGGTATGTAACCGAAGGCGTCATATGCATACGCAAGCCCCGACTATTTGTCCACTAGCTGATAACACAGTGGAAAAGTAGACAATGAACGAATATACGAAGCTGGAGTATGCATATGAAAATGGATCCTAGCATGTGGGTCATCGAATTAGCGAAATTTTCCTGGCCCATTCGGAGCAGCGTCGTACTCAGTACGTCCTACTGAACATACATGGTACCGTAAGCAGGGGTGACTATGGACACGTGGAGTGACTTTGGGACACCCAGTCCCTACAATTTCATTTAAAATGCACACGTAGGTGTCAGCAGCGATGTTACATTGCCTGGTATTGTACACAATACTTTACACTCGCGGTCGTAAACATACCGCCAATATAACGATAGAGAAGCGACTAAAAACAATCGCAACGATACTGGCAGTGCGCGACTTGGGTGGTCGTATTTTGGGCGGTCGAAGCCTGTCTGTATAAGACATTCAGTGGTGGCCCTATCATTTTAGACCTAAAATTAAAGATGAATGTATACTGTACAAGCCTATTTCATTTGAAATATTCTATTATTATTTTTTTAATACTAAAAATTACCGCAAAAAGACCAGTTTTCGGCAGGAAGTAAATAATCTTCAGAGATAAACTGAGGACCTGAGAAGGTATACACACGCGTAATATTCTTTGAATGATTTTCCTAAGCGTAAATCACTCACGATCGTCGAGTAGTTTTTCAATAAACGTATGGCGAAGCTCTGCACATCACTCTGCGTCCAGGGCAGGTGGCCACCTTAAGGGCTTGGGCCCGAGTTTCTCGGCTTACGAGAGAATTATTTTTTAAAATGCATATACGAGAGTCGATATCGTAAAATTACTTCGTAACTTTTTTGCAATTTGGTTTTACTGTGCAATGTAATTTTTTGAGACAAACTGTATGATGAACAGAGTTAATTTATCAATAAAAAGGCAATTTCGTTAATTAACTTATTAGCAACGATTTTGCAGTCTTCTGACTCGACAAAATTAGAGTATGCAGTTTAAATCAGTCATAACAAAGTTACGAAGCGATTTTACGATATCGGCTCCCATTTGTGTTTTTAAAAATAATCGTCGTTAAATGCGAAGAAACTCGGGCCCATTATTTATACTATTTTTTCGATAATAATTTTTTTTTAGCTCAAACGGGAATATATATAGAAAATCAATTTGGCAGTTAATTTTCTTAAAATGTTTTTGCCGTGACAGATAATTTTTCTAAAACGGGAAGAATTATATGGTTTGTACCAAAAAGTCAATAAACCAGAGTTCCGTTAGTTACATAATTAGCTGAAACCAAAATATTTGCTGATTTTGCATGGAGAAGACGATTTTAAACAAAACTGCCAACCAGATTTTTAACATCTACTTTTGTAAATGCGTTAAAAATTAATATCGCTAAAAAAGTAGAAACAAGATAGATAATATGACTGTTCGTGTGAATTACTTACGACTGTTTTTTTATATTCATTGATAATATGATAAATAAATACGATCCATGCCAAATTCCAAGTCTGCAAGGTTAGAAAGTACTACCACATTAATATTACTATATATTATTTTCAGATTAGCCGTTTAATCTCGCAAGCAATATGAGTTTTAATCTTGATCAAACATTGCAGCTGAAAATCTTAAACCGATCATTAAAAGACGGGACCTTAAAATTCGCGTTTTCTATTGGGTAAGCTAAATTTCAAACAGCAAGTTTGAGCCACTTTTGCAATCGGCACTGGACGTATGATACGTCCTGAAGGTCGCCCAGCCAATCATAAAGTAGCAACTAAATGCAGGTCTACTCATGTGGTATCACTGTGTCAGTGAGAACCAATGAGAGGCTGTTGTCTACTTCAGTTAACAGATATTCTTGAAGGTTAGTTTACAGTTATGGTAACCCGAGAATTTTTCCAGTCGCCAATGAATAATGCACAGTTCGTTCGCAAGAAAATAATTTTGCTTGTTTTTACTTACTTTTGGTGAAAATTCTTTGAGTGTAAAAATCTACCAAAAAATTAGGTCTAAATTACCATATGACTGGGACTAAAGCAATGTAGGGATTCTTTGATATGAAAATTATGTTGCTTTGGACGGGGCCTTAAGAGAGCATGGTAGGTAAATAAGCACTGAATTCTTCAATTGAGATCTACGCTTTTTGGAAAGTCAATATAGAAAAACTACAAAATTACAATTCTTTGATAACTATAATTACCAACTTTATGAGCAAACATTTATCCAGTAAGACGCATTTGTTAGGTGTGATCTCTTGCGCCTCAATTAAAAGCACGAGATTTCGGCGTCCGATATATGTTAATCGAGTAAAATTTTTGCTCAGAAAATTGGCAAAAATAATTGTCTAGCATTGCTGATTTTTTATTTTTGTAAACTGGCTTTCAGAAGCCTACAATTATAAACTGATGCTTTTATCGCTAAATTATGTACCATGCACTCGTAAGCTTGAAGGGTCCAACGCGAATGGTCACGAAACCGTTGGCCACATCGGGGACGTTCTCCGCCGCTCGGGGTTAGCGACCGTGACGGAGGACGGGCATCCCTCACGACCCGCAGCCAGTCACGGGGACGGCGACGTCGACGACAGACGTCGGACAAACTGTCCCGCCATATGGCATGGGCGCTCGTCATGCACAGTCCGCTGCTGCCGTTACCGCTAGCCGTTATCTTCCGTGGAGTCTGCACACTCCGTGACAGCGTCGCGTCTCTCACATCTGTCTCCCGTCGACGGACTGTTAAATTACATTGCGTAGTGCCTCAGTCGCCTGCTTTCGGACAATACAATTTTCTTCATTTATGTGAGGAGAAATTGCTGCAGGAATACATAGGCCGCAATTGGCGCAGTGACAAGAGCGCTCGCCTCTCACCAAGGTGATCCTGGCTCGATCCCCAGCAGGTTAGGACCCCGGATTTCAGCATATGAGTAACCTTGCCGGACGATGCTGCTGGTCGGTATTTTTTTTTTTTCGGGGATCACTCATTTCCCTTGCCCCTTCAATCAAGCGCTGCTCCATATTAATATGTCTCCCCTCACCAGCTCTAAAGACCTAAACGGAAAATGATATACAATATAGGTAGAGGCAATGCCAAATCACGGGACAAGTTATTGTTGACTGGATTTATTTACTTTTATTTTCTGTTTGTTCCTTGTTTATATCTGACCAGATTCCAGTTTTGGAATTTCATGTTGTGTATGTATCCTGATGACTAAAGCATACTCTGCTTATTTATGTTTTCTTGTATAATTTTTTTTAGTTTCCTTTTGGCAGTCATATATTTCGCAATGGAGTATGTCCAAGTAAATAAATCCAGTCATGCACTCCCATTGCACAGTTCTTTCAAAGATCAAGTTATTGTTGGTTATGCTCCAACTATCCTTGTATAATACTGAAGGTTTCGTTTCGGTAGGCCTATTGGCTATCGTCTTTTCGAAGCACTACTTCTTCAGTCCTAGTTAGAACTGTACAGCCCAGTTCATTATTTACAGAGCATTGAGCAACCCACCTAAGAGATCCTACATCAATAAAAGATGCACCGAAATGATAAAAAAAAAGTCTCTGCAAGTTTATATACAGTTTCAAGAGGTGACTAAGCACCACCGAATTTAGTATGACATGTAAATTCTATGTTATCTCACGCCAATGTTCTGTGCCAAGCAATGTCCTTAAGTCACAAGGTTAACGTAGTTAGGGTAAAATTCAAGCTTGGGGCGTTTGAATAGTCATACAAGAAGAATTTTCGAGCGTCTAATATATCACGAGAACCTCAACTGAATGCAAGCTTTTATGCTTTTAGACATAATCTAGTGATTCGAGCACAATTAGTCACGTGACAGTGCAAACCTACCTCACCCCAGAAGGTTACTAAATATTACCGTCTTTAAAGGTTGGTGTATGGAGGCGTGTGTCGTCAGAATAATAGCCCTCCAGAGTTTTTAAAAGAAAACATAATAATTTTCTATTTCTTAATTAAAAATTTTTTTTTGAAACTGTTAGTAAGACACCTACGAGATTCCCGTTAGTTTCTGGCAGCAGACCAGATAAGATAACAACCTGTTGTATTCTCGTTCTACGTCTCCCATTGGCCGTAAGTCTCGCGTTCTTCCGTTATGAGCACATACATAAAGCTTCAAGCTTAATAGTGTTATTAAATATTTATAATCGTTTTACATCTACCGAATTACGCAGTTAATTGTAAAAAGCAAACTGTAACATTTAAAAATCAATAAGTAAAATAAGTAATCGTAATTGTTAGTAATAAACATCAACATACTTTACCACACGCAGCATCATGATGGTTGTAGGGCCTACGTAAGTAGAGTGCAAGAGAGTAGACCAAAGTCAAATTTTAAGATGGTCCTATGGTATGACTTTACGAAGTCGTAATAAATGCCTTCATAAAATGATTACTACTCTGGCAAAGATATCTTCCAAGTGACCGAAACACGTGTTTTAACACCAGACTACGTGTACTTTGACTTAACGACTTATTCTTAAAGAAACCCGTATTAGAAATATCGATATCTGTGATTGGCTAGTTCTGGTATTTGATTGTATCTTACCTGTTCCTGATGCCAGAGCCAGAACTGGCAACTTTAGGACCTAGGCCAAATGTGGCCCAGATAGAATTTTTCATATGGGAAACAATTCTTAGTAATACTTACATCTATATTACTACTAAGTCAATGCGTCTACACTTACCTAACGAACATGGAACATGTGGTTACTAAGAGGAATCATTAACAAGACGTTTGCAGTAAAATCAATGTTTGGACGTATACGCATGTGTCCATAAATTAATGAGTCGTAAACGTCAAAATTTGTTCTTGGCGGTTTTATGAACGCCACTAAAACCAACTGACATTCCAAGCTGAAAAAATTAACAGTGTGTAACAATGTTGTAGGCTATGATTTGACACATTTGAAAACAAGAAATACACATTTTTGTATTTTTGAAAAATGTTTGAAATCATAAAATTTTCATTTTAAAATTTAGAATTTTTGTTAAATACAAAAATATTTTATTTTTGGTTTTTATATACGTCAAGTTATAGTCTACAAAATTATTATACACTGTGAATTTTTTCAGTTCGGTATGTCAGTTGGTTTTAGTGGCCTACATAAAACTGTAAAATGCAAATTTTGACGTCTACGACTCATTACGCAAAAACTATGAGAGACACACAAATTTCCAAAGAGTAAGATTTAATCACAATTTATTTCTAAAATAAGAAAAAAATATCTGGTACAAATATAAAAATTAAAAAAAGACGTTGAAAACTGAGGTGGACCACGCCATTAAAATGGCCATTTTTAGGGCACTGGTGAAGGCAAAGGAGAAAAACACATTCCTGGAGTCTGTAGTTCAATCCTTTGGCTTATGACACATGCAATAACAACGTACTGTTTTAGATTTTATTTGCTTGCTACAACGACCGCGGCCTGTAAGGGCGACTCTTATTCGCTCACAACTTACGTCATCACCTCTCTGCTCAAGGCCATCAACTGGAGTTTGTCTTCCCCTTCAAAACTTCTCTTCGAGGCGACAAGTTATAAAAAACCAAGCTGTCCAAGAATTTACAAAAGAAAAACAAGTACCAAAGCGTTAAAATTTGGTAAACACGTTATTTTTGACCTGATTCTATGGTGACGTCGGGATGCTTTCTTTTCAGTGTGATTCTATGACATCGTCGTACGCTTCACTTTCGTTTGAAAGGACCTGGCACAGTTCTGAGAGCTCTGGCGCTTGTTTCGTTCCTTGTCAAGCAGCTCGAAAGCCGTACTCTTGATGGTCATGCGATAGAAAAAAAAAAACAGAAGACAGAGCATGTAATGTAACATCATCTTCGCTTACGCTAGAGAGGTCAGGGGGCATAAACGGTCTGAGTGGTGTAGACGTTGTGTGTCTCGCTACAGACGACGGAAGACACTCCAAGACGAGG
Source organism: Medauroidea extradentata (assembly GCA_003012365.1). NCBI lineage: Eukaryota > Metazoa > Arthropoda > Insecta > Phasmatodea > Phasmatidae > Medauroidea > Medauroidea extradentata. The sequence goes on along the minus strand of PNEQ01117628.1, from coordinate 17,420 downwards.
TGGAAACGACCGTTATGTCTACTTGGACCCGGAGAAGAAACTTTTAAACTTCCAGCCGACTGGAATATTAGGGCATGGCGCCGGCGACTCGACTATGCTTCTTGTAAGACGTCAAGCGACCACCGTATGATGAATTTTCTCCAGGAGTTCAAGTTTCACTGTCCCAGATAGCAGAGGAGACGGTAAGAATTAGAGATTCCTCTAGGATCATTGATGTCAGTGTAACTCCTTGTATTTGGAGACTACGAGGTGTGTGATGAGCGAGTAACAGTCATTATTATATTCCAAAATCAGAATTAGTGAATATTCACAGATTTTTCTGTGTCTTTCACACATGCTGGTTGAAACAGTTTCAACTAATTGAATATGTGAAAAACAACTGGCAAATTAGTGAACATTCAGTAACTCCGATGTATAGTTCCAACCTTCCAAACCGAGCAAGGTGGTTCAACAGTAACACGCTGGACTAGCGTTCCGGAGGAACCGGGTTCGATCTCCGGCTCCGGCCATCCTGCTTTCGGTTTACAATGGTTTTCCGAAATAACTCCAAGGGAATACTGGGATGGTTCCTCAACAAAGACCATGGCCGACTCCTCTCCCATTTCCTGTCATTGTACCAAGTTTATGGGTCACCGTCTCTGACCTCGCTGTCGAGGAGACGTAAAGTACACGTATCAACAGCGAATCAGTAAACATTCACTGATTTTCCAGTGGTTTTTCAGTGATGAAATTGATAAAATTGCTCCATCTGGAATAAGTGAAAACTACTTCCAAATCTGTGAATGATATCTAAATCCAATTAAGTATATTGCCCGTGCGTTCTTTGGCCCCAATCAAGTTCATTGTAATCCAATTACACAAAATTGAAAGCAGTGACCACCAGATTACATGTCTATCTATGGCTTAATATTTATTTCCTTTCCAGGAAACGTTTACAGGAACGATACGAATTGAATTGTTTTGTTATATATGTAATTTTGTATTATTCAGTGAACTATAATTGAAAAGTCGGAAACTTCATAAACATGGTTATACATTTTGTTCATTTTCCATAAAACATATATTTATATGCATTTATTGGAGGAGTTCCCCGACTTAAAACACTTCTTTTGAGGCGATAAAATAGTCATACGCAACCACGAGTGATAATATTTTACCTTAATTTACACTTACTTATGATGTCCATTTTACGACGTAAACAAAATGGGCGGCTGCTTAAAAAGTTAAATAACATAAATTTACCCATGCATTAGCTCGTTAATTTCTTATTGGGATTTTAAATCTAAACCCTAAAGTCAGAAAGTCTGACTTTGCTCTTAACAAGGTTGGTCACTGGGGGAGACCCTGTTCTCTAAAAAAGTTTTTGTGATTTTGCATTAAACATTTAAGTCAGTGGGAAAACCAACATTTTAAAATGCATTTCAGTGTTAAGGTAATAATCATAACAATTTCACACTACAAAAAACCCTTAACAATGGATTTTTTTATAAGCTGCTTCGGTTGAAATTAACTCGACCATTAAATCTTAAGCCTGATAGGATTATTTAAATACATTTTATTTCAAAAATCTGCGCTTCATTTGAAAGGAACTTGACTATTAAATCTTAAGTCTGATATAATTATTTAAATCAATTTTATTCAAAAAATATCAAAACATGTTTCCAGAATTCGCAGAAAAATGTTTTACAATTTCACAAAGCTGCTTTATTCAAGTTCATCTGCTATTTTTACCTGATACCAGCAAAATTACGCAGAGTCAGCATTAAAAATATTTTTAATATATTGACCTGGGTGGTCATTATGTTATAATGTAATAAGGAAATCATGTTACATACACAAAAATTAAGTAAACATATTAACGAACAAATTGAATATTAAAATTGCTCACGTTTTGCTAGTTCACTGCTTATATCAGGCATTCGAAGTTTTCAGTAAAGATAAAAGTATGAAAACTACTTCAATCACATACTCGTCTAGCTATTTTCTGGCTCCTGGACTTCTTTAAGCATAGTACGTTACAATTTCGTCGAATAAGAATGGATTAAAAAATTATTGCGTTAGTTGGTTTAAAATTTCGTCAAGCATATAATGTCGTTCAACGTTCTTCAGTACGAAGTATGCCATAACACACTGTTCTAAAAACATTTGTTTTCAGAAAAGTCAATGTATTACCACTAACACAACAGTTTTTTATAATTATTCAGCAGATTTACCACAGTGTAGATCCCGTATTGAAAAACTAAAGTTATCTGTTTATGCAATGATGTACTAAATGAATACTGCTGATTACGTTATAGGTCTATATATGTACATTGTCAAACATGTTTGTACGCTATGCATAAAACTCTCTGTAAAATAGTTTTGAAAGATATTTTGTAATATTGCAGGTAAAACACTGTACTTAAAAAAGAAAATTTATTAAAATATTAACAAAATTATTACATAGCCTATGTTTATGAGCGTTCGTTATAGTTAATGTACGTTTATCGTAGACATTAATTCCAATGTACTTGAACGTTCGAATACATTTTTAAATTATACATACCATGACAGCACAACGAAACAATTTTCATGGTTTATGTGTACTGTAACGAAAACTATCTTCACAGCTTGTTAAAAAAAAAAACACAGTCTGCCAAACAAAAAAGATATATAGTGTGTGTTCATAAGCTAATAGAACACGCTGTTTATTTCTACCGTTTAGCAAATAATATTTATTGGAAAAGTTATATCATTTAAACTACAAAATGAAAGCTTAAGGCAGAGGTTTCCTTAAAATCGTATTTTTATGTGTAAACAGTTATTTAAGATTTTATTTTTATAGGCCGTTCACGATAAAGTGAGCACTGCTTAAAGTTTTCTTTCAACCGTTTTGCAGCCATGTTAATATGAAAAATTCCATGTAACTAAAAAGCAGTGTAAAAGTTTCAACACTCTCAAACGTTAACATCTATTGGTCCAATAAAACATTTTAAATTAATTACAAGTTCTGCTAGGTGTTCAGTTTATAGTGTAAAGCCCATACATATGTTTACTGTTTTGATCTGTGCATCGTATTAGGAGATAAACTAATTATTTACTGATTTCAATCTCACATCAGTAAAAGATAAATCAGCTTACTTAAGCTTAAAAAATCTGCTAAGTAATGATTTATGTCACTACTGGTTCTGAATTTTCAAATTAAGTTATAATAATTAATTACGTGCGATCAAATTTAAAATCAATAAATATAGGAAACCTCTCTCTTAATTCACTATTTCCCCCATGGCCTTGAGGTTCCCTATTTATGGACAATACAAGGACGTGGCTATAGACAAAGGGAGTTCTCGTTTATATTGTGGCTACCTGAGTAAACAAGGCCGCAAGGGAAGGCTGTAATATAAAGCGAGCCTCTGCTGCCCAATAAATGACGGTGCGTGGTTTGTGCTTCGTCATCCACCGGTGTTCGGAAAGTTCAAACAAGCGTCTGCCTCCACCGCCGCAGCAATATTTTGCAAAAACTCGCCCAGTCCCCTCTTGTTTGAGAAGTGCACGGGAAAGGTATCCATATTGTACAGGAAGGTCGGCCGATCCACAAAGCAATCCCTCGTTCACCAATACAATTTAAAGGTTTCCCTGCTCTTACGTAATGTTGCCAGAAATAACGACACGTACCAGGATAAACAAATTCCAGTATTCCTTGCGATTCTGGCGGTTTATGAGTGAAGAGCAGAATCATTAAGTTAGTCACTCAGGTGGACGTATTTCGCGCGTTCTAAACCTAAAAGTGCGGAAACAGTAAGGGCGACTCAACATGCGCATCACATATCAACCTAGCCTCTAGGCGCAAGTCGCCGAACTAGCGTGCAGTCTTCTTGCCGACAACTCGTTTGTAGGAGACATTCAGTGGTAACCCTATCATTTTATTACGTAATATTAAAGACGACGGTGTATTGTACGCGTCTATGCCGTTTAAAAGATTTACGGCAAGATTTTAATGGACCACGAAAACACTCCTTTCGTTACTTTCGACAGACTAAAAATAAACTTTAGAGATGAATGAAGGACCTAAAAAAGGCATGCCACATCTACCGTACTTTGAATGCTATCCCTAAGAAGATATCACTCATCCGGGTTGAGCGAATACTCTTGCAACGGCCGACTGCACGTCGCTTGGCGGTTTAGACAGGTGGCCATCCATGCTGTTAAAAGTGACTTTGAGTGACACATGTTGTATTATTACGCTTTTATCCACGAGCGTTCAGTATTTTAGCTACACAAAGTGCAGTGTCTAGAACAGGGGCGGATCCAGAATGATATTGTTTGGGGGGGGGGGAGATATATTTTCGCTAGCACCGGTTGGCCGATTCAAATCAGGGGGTCCGGGGGTTCTCCCCCGGAAAAATTTGATTTTAAGATGCAAAATGATGCACTTTGAGAAGATTTTGAACGTTAATGTTTAACACACAACAAACACAAATTGGAGCATTTTCAAAGAGTTTACAGTCAGTTTCTTAGAATATATTGCAAAGTTCTTAACACCTACTGCATTTTCAATAATAATACAGGGTTGGGCTTTTGGAAAGGGGGGGGGGGGGTTTCCATCAATTCCCCCCCCCCCCTCTTTTGTATCCTCCGCTGGCCCAGAAGGCATGTTATCCGGTACAACAGCCTACAAGTGAAGATATTTTGGTCAGTGCTTAACATCGAGGTCTTAAACGCTGGTGAGGGGTGACATGATGCGAGTGTAAAGCAGCGCCGGAATGAAGGGGCGGGGGAAAACGGGAGATACCCGAGAAAACCCGCCGACCAGTGGCATCATCCCGCATGATTCTCTCATGCGCAAATCCGGAACCGACCCCGACAATAATCAAACCCAAGATCACCTTGGTGGTGTACCGTTTGTTGGCTCGTGCTAATTTTTTTGCTTAGTTCTACCTTGTCTAGTTTGTGTATTCTTAGTGACAACTATATTGTATATATTTTTATTATTATATTTTGGCAATGTTTCTTCTTCCCCAACACTATTTCATCATCTGTGAAAATATAATAACAGTAATTTACCTTATTTTTTTCATAAACATTTTTCAGGTTGTTAATGTAATACTATATTATTATGAAACAATTTTCGTGTAAAGCTCTGTGACCGACTTTAATTGAATATAATCTGATCACGCTAGTCTTTTAAGTGAATCTATAAATAATAATGTTTGTAAATTTAACTTAAAACAATAAATATTAATGTGCTTTGTTTATTAAAAACAGGTGTGTGTTTTAAACCTTCATGCGATATCGTACTGTCCTATACTGTTTTAATACTAGCTTAAATGTAATGCTAATTGGTAGCATCCAGTAGTTACGACTATGTGCCGGCCTATAGGCTAGACTTTCATACGACCTTGTTGAATCTTGCACACCATGGCGTAAACATAGGCCAAATTATGTTAAGTATTTCCTATTTCTAATATGTCGTAATCCAACTTGATTCCCAGTAAGGGTGAGTTTATTCTTTCATTTGACTATTTTTGCCACCTAGTGTCATAATATATTTTAATCTTTTGTTTTGGTTATTTTTAATATAGCGGTTCCCACCACGTGGTTTCGGTTCTGTTTGCTATGTAGAAGCAATCCAATAAGTCTTGCGGGATTTGCTGCATCTACCTATGTAGAAGTCGCTAAATGTTGTGGGACGTCGCACTAGCAGAAGTAAAAAATTATTTTTGGCCGGCGAATTGTAAACATTCCGCCATCCACGTAATATTGGGAAGGAGTTCACGTGTTTATGCTTAAAACCAACATAATTTTTACAGACTAAATATGGAGTGATTTTTTCCTGCGTACAACCAGAGCTACCTCATGAACTCGAAATCACGTTTACAATGACGTTGTATTGCATCCTAATTAACTCTTGGTTTACAAAGCTGCAAATTCTTATGTAAATAGGCGTCTAATATGTATATTGAACACATTTAATCTGCATTAAAACTAGAATAGAAGTAGCGTAAATAAACGCCAAAATATTTTTACACGAGTCAAATTCACTGTATGAGTCGAAGCCAACGGTTTATTTTAACGATAATAATTGCAAGTCAATAGAATGATCTTTATGAATATGCCTATGAATCATTTTTGACCCTCTATATTGTTTTCCATATAAAGTAATCGTCAAAGTTGTTATTCTGTTTAAGGGGTGACATTGCTTGTCATCCATCTCCTCATTTTTAATTCATGGATATTTTACAGGAGCGGGTAGTACATAGATTATTTTAATTTTTAATGGCCTGAAAAAGCTTAGATTTTACACAAGTGCATTTTGGGAAATACAAATATGTGTGTTTCTACAATTGTAGTCAACCACATACAATTATGTTATTACTCACGTGCTCGTAGTTGTAGATGTTATTGCAAATCACTGACAATGAAGCTCCAAAAATTTTGTAACAAAACGTGAAACTGACATAGAAACTCAGTAGAGCCTACTATTTCATGATAATTCTCTGTTTAAAAAATGTGACAAAAATTTGGTCAATAATATGGAGCGAGAAACGAACCCTCCTCGGATGGTTTTCCGTAGATCCTCTTAGTAGTCGTAGTTACCTCGTCAAACAACCTTTCAAGTCTTGACTCGAACACTTTTCCAGGTTCTTAGGGTCCCAACTGCGTAGTGGTCAGACCTTTCGCCACCAATCATAGGGATCCAGCATCGATTCCCGAGGGGGTCCGCTTTTACCAACCTTGCGTTCCGTCGCGTATCCACACAGATGTCATGCTATCCTCTCGACTCGACACCTCGATGTTACGTGCTCAGTATATCCCTGGACTTACACTTCTTCTTACCCGGGTTCCGTTGGTCCGTGGGTTTTCTCGGATTTCTTCCATTCCCACCACCCTTTCACTCCGGTGCTGTTCCATACTTGCCTCGTTCACTCTCAGCTCTCAAGTCCACGCCCTAGAGGCCGTTCCAGTGTTTCAGGCGCATGTATGCAACCCGCATTAACCCCATATAAATCAAGGCTAACATTACCTTCGCTATAGCAATACAAGTATTAGGCTACACATATCAACATTATCTTTGCGTTTTATGAAAGACACGGTCTTTATTATTTTTATTTTCGCTGCGTTCGTCGAAGTCAAGTATAAGGAATGGTAGACTATAAATTTCACAAAACCTTTTTTTTTTGTATTAGGTTTTTAATGTAACTGCTTGTTATACCTACCTGGCAGCCCTGGCGAGAACAAGGATACGGTAGGCAAGGCTAGGTAAGTGGGCTTTACGTCTTGTCGACAGAGAGGTCATTATAGACGGTGACACAACTTGGTACAATGACAGGAACTGGGAGAGGAGTCAGCCACGGCCTTTGTTAAGACACCATCCCAGAATTCACCTGGAGCGATTTCGGGAAACCATTTAAAACCGAAACCAGGAAAGCCGGAGCCATGGATCGAACCCGGGCCCTCCTTATTGCGATTCCAACGTGTAACCGTTACGCCATCTCTCTCGGTACGGTTGGGATTTACAAGTTAAATAAACTAGGTTCGGTGGGGCTCTGTCACCCTTGAAAGTTTTTTCATCGTTTTTTTACAGTGGTGTTAGAAAAATATTGCTAAATGATTAAAAACGGTGGGAAAAATTGTGAGTAGTTGCGTTAGATTATTTTTTGATAATCAAAGTATCTACTTAATCCCGCACATTTTTTTCAGGGCAATGAAAAAACAGCTTGAAGATCCAATAGCAGCATGGGCTACACCGAGATGAACAAAAAAATCATTGTTGGTACACACGTAAGTTCGACAGGTTTTGAATTATACCGTGACATACCAGAAGCGGGAGTGAATTACGTACACTTTCATACTTTGTTCTAATTTCCATTATTGTCAACTGTCGGTAAATATTAATTAAATGTCATAAGACAATTTATTATTCGCGATAAATCACAAGTAAATTACATTATCCAGAGCTACCAAATGTACGAAAAGTATTTTTTTGTATTGCCTCAAACCGAAGTCACCCCAACTTACAGTTAATTTATTTTAACACGTGTTTCCTTATCCTTGATCCCGCCAGTTCTCTGGAGTAGGGGACGTTCTTGATAACGCGGAAACGTCTTTATTTCACATTTAATTCGCCTCATTTCCCCCAGGTCGTGTGGAGAGCGCGCCGGCCAACCCGTTGGCCCCACGACGGCCGGCGCAATTGGCCCGCGTCAGCTTCTCCGGAAGCCGAGCATCAGTCAGCGGCGATGGCTCTATCGAGCAGCATATGCGGCACGGACCGCCCTCTCATCCGTCGTCGTGTCGGCAGCCGACAGACAACCGTTCACGACGAAGTACTTCCTTCCATCAGCTCGTAACCACCCCGCGCCGGCTGGGAAAGGGCGTTGGGGAACATGTCTGTAAGAACCTCATTTCTGTACACGCTAACTCTTAATACTGCAAACATCAGGCGAGGGTAAGGTAACTCAGAGAATATTTCAAGTTTAAGGTGTTAGAAATTAATCCCCGAGTGAAAATTACCCGTGTTCGAGATTTCAGCTGACGCCTCTCGATCAGCTCCTTATTTACCCTGTTCGATATCAGGTCAGCGCCGGTTACCAGACAAAATTCGCCATTTGGCGCAAAAAAAAAAAAAAAAACGAAATATATTTAGTAAATACTACCAAAATCACGACTAAGTGAAACTGAATACATTGTGTTCAAAATATTGGGTACGTTTCTTTTATTGCCGCCTTCTTAAAACTATGAACAGTTATGGCGATTAACATTACCTAGTCGAGTGTCTGAGAAAACCTACACTCTAAAAAATTATTGCAACGTTTATAAAGATATACTTTGTAAAATTATTCGTTTGTAAAGTTACAAAGGTAATGTTTGTAATGCTACAAACAAATTTTTGTACTTGTACCGATAGTTCCTATCCTGAATTTTTTCTTGTAGTTTCTCATAGATTTCTAACTTTACACAAATTTTTATTGTAAAATTATTTGTTTATACAGTTACAAGTATTTTCCTTGTAGCATACAAAACTCACGGTTTCGAGGAAATTACATAGTTAAACAAAATGACATATTTTGTAGGTTTTTTTGTGCAATAAAGTGAATTTTCATAATTAGTGCAGCCTTTAAAATAAAAAGTAAGATTATCACTGTACTTACTAAACATTGAATATGTACAAACAAACTAAAGTTCCGTACTATCGTGCCTCGTGCCAACTGAGTCCAGACGGAAACAGCGCAATAAAATATACAATAAAATAAGAAAATTGGTGTATGAAGTGTAAGAACGAGTAACTTAAGTCTTCTCATTAGAATTTCTTCCTTAACCTCTTCATAGCATAAATATTTCGACAGCGAAGTCTCAGAGGACAGATTCACGGCTTTCTGACCAAAACGTAGGATTTGGAGAATGGTCTTAGGTGTGATCCAGAACACTGAGGTACCACGCTCATACGGTGCCGAGACGGAAGCTTCTGGCTTGAACATTTCTATACATCGAGTCTGAGAAATGCCTTTCTAAATCGACTAATGTCGAGGAGCTCAGTCATCCTTAGCATCAGTATGTCTGTGTAGATTATAAACGCATTGACGTATTTGCTTTTGCCGTTACAGGACCTGCAAGTATCGTCAGTAGACTAGCCTTGATCTGATCAGTAATCAGTTAAGTAAGCTCAGTCTGTCTCCGTTACAGTAAGGACATTAAGGCTGTTGGAAGGTGTGTTAAGACCGATAAAATTCATAAAAGTATAATGTTTTAAAATTATCCATGAATCGGTTTTGAAAACATTTACTACTTCTTAATCATAATTTTTCCTAAGTTGTTTTCGAGAAGTGCTCCGTTAGTATTTTAGGGAATACTTTGATAGGTCTTCTGAAGCAAAAATAAAAACTATTCATTTTTAATAATTAAGTATACATAACATAACTTGCCAGTATACACGAATGCTACCACATGTTTGTGCTACAAAAAAAGTCTAAAACATAATTCGAAATATGGACTTACCGACGGATGTTTTTTGAAGATGAATTTAATACACGAAACTGCAGCAAATACTAGAAAATACTCGTAAGGTGGACAATTCTGTAATCTCTATATATAAATATGAACACTGACCGACTGACTGACTGATTGACTGACTGACATATCAAACTGCAGCCAAAACCACTGACCCTAGAATCGTGAAATTGTTTTGTGTAGGTCTCCCTCCGGTCGTAGGGAGCACTTAGAAGGGATTTTTCGAAATTCGACCTCTAAGGGGGTGAAAAAGGGTGAAATGTATTTCCGAAGAAACGTCGATACAGTTTAAACCTGACGGTCTATCATAGTGATTTTTACTTTTATAGGACTCACATAAAAACGCATATTGGCCAATTTAAGGATTTGTCGAAATTCAACATTTAAGGGAGTGAATAGACCTTAAATATATTTCCGATTAACTATATATATATATATATATATATATATATATATATATATATATATATATATATAATCCTTCGCGATTAAAGGGTTGGTGTTTACTTCAAAATGTTGCTCACGTAAATACCCAAAAATAAGTATTAGGATTTTTTAAATTCGATCCCCAAGCTTTAAAAAGGGGCAAAATATGATTCTTATGAATCGTCTATATCTTTGAAACACAATCGGCTATCGCCGTGATTTTTACTTTAATTGATTACGTATACAAATGTATAAGACAGGACTCCAAGATGTTTCGAAATTCTTTAATTAAGGGGGTGAAAATTCGTGAAATGTTTATTCGATTATTTTTCCATATACATCGAACCAATCGAGATACCTACGTGCATTCTGCTTTAGATTGATGCTTTTGTAAATATCCCGAGTACCATTAAAATATATTTTCCGAATTCGGCCCCGAAGAGGTAAAAAAAAAAAAAAAATAAATAAATAAATAAAAAAATAAAAAAAAATAAAAAAAAAGGTGAAATGTATTTTCGATTCACAATCGATATATATCGATCCTATTGATTTTTACATAGTGACGTGATTTTTGTTTAAGACTGATGATTACTCAAATACCTGAAAGGCAATTTCACGAATTTTCGGAATTTGACACCTAAGAAGGTGAAAATGGGTGAAAAGTGGTGAAATGTGTTTGCAATTAATGGTCTATATATTTTTTTTTAGCCCAGCTGGATATCGTCATGTTTTTAACGTCCACGAGACACCAATAAAGTGTCATAAAACGAAATTCAAGGGTTTTTCGAAATTCGCTCTCTAAGGAGGTGAAAAGACTTTGAAAGTGTTTTAGGTAAATCCTCGATATCTATCGAACCCGTTGAGATATAGGTACGTTTAATTTTTGCTTTAGGATGATGATTACAGAAGCGATTGTAAAACGATTTTACGATTTTTCGAATTTCGAACTCGCAGTGCTGTGCAGAGGTCATATGTGTTTTTTTTTATGAATAATCGATTTTGATTCGACTAATCGAACTACCGTCATCATTTGCACTTCTGTTGGATGATTATACAAATGTCTAAGATGTGAAATTAAAATTTTTAGAAATTCAATACCCAAAAGGGTGAAAAAGCACAAAATTTATTTCCCTTCAATCCATGATATATATCTAACTAGTAGAGATATTGAGGGGTTTTTCGCGTCAGAATGATGCTTACATAAGTATTTAAAATGTTGTATGCAAGGTTTTTTACTTTTTAAGATAACTTAACCATTAATTAAGAAAAAACTAAGTTTGTAAACTTTAATAGCAGACGATCCGAACAGCAAGTACGAACAGCGAGAAATGACGTACAGGAGTTTCACACTACAGTAACCTATCGAATCTTGAGAGTTGTAAAACCTCTATAAGCCCAAGACATGAATACTTTTTTTTTTTAACTAAATTTTATTTTTTAAAATTATTTCGTTGTTATATACGTGAAGCAGTTGTTTATAGCTCAAGTCTACATTCCGAGAGGTTCTGGGCTCGAATTCCGTTAATAGCTACGTGCAAACGTTCAATTCTGACACACAAAAACTGCGAGGCAGATCGAATTAATGCAATTTGCACGTACTCGTTTAAGAGGGGTAAAATGTATTATATTATGCAGTTCACTTTCCACTTAGGTTCCTAGGCAACGTTATCTCTCATATATCATCTCACTAATCTTGCGGTTGAGGCACCAAATACGTATCCGCGAAACATTTTCCCACCAAAACATTCTAACTGCATTAAACTTCAAAAGATAATATTTTGAAAATATGTAATTGAGTGCACCGTCACCAACGGTTGTGCACAGGGTTAATCAAGACGTTTTTCATTCGATTAACCTCTTACATTTAACAGTCTGGAATTACCCCACAACGTCAAATTTGCAGTGCTATACATAAGGCCCAGGTGAAGTCGCTGTTAGTTGCAGGGACAAACTTAAGACAGCTTTTCCCGTGAACAGTTATAGCTACTGATCTTGTGGCAGATTTAGCTCAACTAGCAGCTTGGACATTCTAACACTTGGTGTATGAAGCACCAATCTGGTGTACAAAGAGGTTTTATAATTATAGTAAATATTATCAGTAATGAATAACGCTCGCGAGCAAAGTCGCGGGGGACTGCTAGTCTTAATATATAAAATGAAGTGTCCTGACTGACACACTCACTCACGCACTCACTCATCAACGCACAGCCCAAACCGCTGGACCTAGAACCATGAAATTTTGAGGGAAGCTTCCCTTTGGTCCGTAGGCACCCACTAAGAAGGGATTTTTTGAAATTCGAAAATTAAGGGGGTGAAAATGGGTGAAATGTGTTTTCAAAGAATCCCTGATATCTCATTAACCGGGAAAGCTATCATAAATTTTTAACTTCGTAATATTGCCCAAAGAAATGCATATTTGCGAATTTTTCCATTTTGCGAAATTCGAAAGTGAAGGGGGTGAAAAGCCGTAAAATATGTTTTTCATTAATCCATGATTTCTCCTAAATCAAATAGTGATCTGATTTTTTTCTATAAAATGATGCTTAAGTAAATATCTAAAAAGTACTTTTATTATATTTCGACATTCGTCCTTGAAAGCTCTTAAAAAAAATAAAACGGGTTTCTAATTAATCCCACTTATCTCCTAAACCAGTGGAAATGTTGAAATGGTATTTGGTTTAAAATAAACCTTACGTAAATATAAAAAAAGTAATTTCAGGATTTTTAGAAATTCGTAGTTGAAAGCTCTTAAAAAAATAAAACGTGTTTTCAAATAATTATCTGTACCGCTTACACCCGTTGAGATATCGGGATGATTTTTTCATAAGAATGAAGATTATGTAAATATCTACTATTCAAATTCAGAATTTTATGAAATTCGAAAATTAAGGATGTGAAAAGTTCCGAAAAAAGAAATGATCGTGGAGAAATAACTCAACGGTTGTTTCTTTTTGCCAACCTGCTCATAAATAAAACATCTTTGGACTGTAGCCTGTACAAACGAAATAATTGCCACGGTCTGCATTTAAAGCATTCACTCAGGCATTGTATAAAGTTTGTGGTGTGGGAGGGATGGGATTACCAGTTCGTATCCCGTGCAAGACTTTGCGATGGGAATTACTATGACATCATACGAGCATATTGCGCGCTCTCTTTACACTGAGCTAAGACAATTTATAGTTCACTGTTATTGAGTACGCTAGCTGTTAAAAACCTTCATAACATATTTTATCCAGAATTACTGTTTACATTACATAACTTCACGCGGGCAAAGTCGCAGCCGGCCAGCTAGCGTAATATACTACTGAAATTAATTCGAAAAAGTTCTTTGTTGAACGGTTGAAGGTTTCGCTTTTATGAGGATTGAATTTAGTTACGCAAGAACTTATCGATGATATGACAGTATTTAGTTTACACCATAATGCATTAAATCCTCGAAATGTATACTTCTTCTTACTTTTGTTTGGGTTTAAGCAATGTATAATGTATGCTACCACGTAATTCAAAATACAATAACAAGTGTCGGAAAGTAAAATATTGTAATAAAACAATTACACGACAGTAACGCGATTTCACTGATCTCAGAAAATTTCCGTCTCTTATTAACCACGCACGTGTTGCCTAATATTAACTTATGTATGTAAAATAATTCACAGGTAACTGAAAATTAGTAAAACAATAAAACGCTGGACAGCATTCTGAACAGTAGCAGATAATAAGCTATATTATTATTTTTTTTTTAATTTTAGGGGAAGGAGGAACAAAAATTGTGTGCAGTCTAAATTTTTGGTATAGTTATTATAAATGAGTTCTAATAGAAAGTTGTACATTTTCTGTAATATTTCGAAAATCTATTGGAGAAATAATTGTCTTTTATACAAAGCTAGTAACATTATTTAACTATGCCCGCATTGTATTTTTTATTAACTGAACGTTTTAAAGCAGAAATTATAGATTTAAAACACGAGTTTTGTTACAAAGGCAAGCCTGGAACAAGTGTTTGTGCAGCAAATCTGACTGTCCGGTCCACTAAACAGCACGCACTCATGAACGACGAGTTGCCTATCAACACGGGCGCCTCTGTTATGTTGACATAAAAGCTATTTCGTGTGAATAGATTCGTAAGTAATTTGAATAGATTTAGTCATTCTTCCATCATATGACCTTCCACAGAGACTACCGTGGACGGGATGACGCGTTCTACAACATGTTAGGATTTTAAAAATTGAGCATTTTTCATTATTAGCTACTGCGATTCTATGTAAATTACACTTAAATAAATGGGGCGGAGAAATTGTTTCTATTCAGTGTTAAGATATAAGGAAACACGTTTAAGATGCATTAGTTGGTGGGAGAGCATTTTTTATTATTAACGATAATTTTTTTTATTTTAAGAAATCGACGTATTATATAAAATTTTTGTCCGTTACACCATGCTATGTTATTGAAGGCTCATTAGGATTATGTTTACGTTTATAGCTGATGTATCTGAATGTTTCTGTGTCATGAGTACATATACACGACAGACAGACCTTTGTGTATTCACCCTCATATATTGCTCCTCTGTGCTGTAATGTTTATAGCGGGGATTTTTGCTGTCTCGATGTGTCAATTTTGGTAATTGGACCTTACTGTGCTCTGGTTCATGTCCTGCACTAGATATTAAGGCGTGATCAGGCAGGCCACAATAATAAAGTCTGCCCACTATAGTATCATAATCAAGTGCTTCAAGTACACAATTAAATAGTAAAAATCGCTCAGTACATTTCTATTGTGTTGCTCACGATTCGTCGAAAAAATTTAATGACTTAGATGCTATTTAACACAGTGACTTTATTTCCGATATTCAGTAATACATTTTTTTCCGGGATTATTTCATACCTTTGCACTAAGTTTGGTAATCACAGTTTAGGACGCGTACTAACATAATTAGTTTAGTATATATTTTATCAAACACACGTTGTTTATCACCTGCAACAACTTCTTCCTTACTTCAATTGTGTTTTAAAGTTAGATTTTTGTAATGTAGAAACAAAAAAATTAAAATATACTACACTAAAATGCAATTAAAAGTAAATAAAATTACATCATTTTTAGATTACGTAGAATAAAATGAATTTATTATAATAGTAATAATATGAAATTATTGTTATTTTTAGAGTCAGTGGCAGCCAAGGCTAACAAACGTGTAACGAAGTAGTGTAGGTATGCATCTAATTAAATGAAATATAACGTTGACTGCAACTAAGTATTTCTTAACCGACACAGAGACAGCAGCCCCGGTGTTGAACAGCACGGGGTGCAGCAGCAGGAGTACATGGGGAAAAAAGAGGGGGTTGTGAATGGAGCATCTTGAGTGAGCGACCCGAATGTGGGCAGACATGTGAAGTCAGACGTCGTTGGCAGTTGTGTCCGATATATAAATTTTCTATGAGCTTGTATGCTATAAGTTTTGTCTAATTGTTTTCTACTGTGATTTCTTGATGCTTAAGGTATTTAGATTTGTTTTACAGTAAAGCTGTGTTCATTTGTCAATAGATTTTCGAAGTGTCACTATAAGTCCCTGTTTTGTTTATATTTATTAGTAGGTTTATTTGTAACTATGGTGTCGCTTCAGGCAGTTGTGTTCTTTTGTAAATTGGTTTAATTGCTACATTATCGAATTATCGTAACTTTAAATACATTTTCTCAATTATTGGAAATTTCGAAAAATTTCTTAAAAGCTTGGTTGGCACCGACACCAAAAATAATAATTATATATTACTGTCCTAATAAATTGATTGTGTTCTAAGTAGTCTAAAAATAAAGTTTTTTTTTTTTTTTTACTTTTTGTGCATTTTTCTGAGTAAATAACTGGAATATTCTACTTGAGTAAAACAAATTATCTAAAATTTCACAGTTGTTTTTTTTTTTTTTTTCAAATAGTATAATTTGAGAAAAAAACCTTTTTTACGCACTATTTCCTGTTTGAACCCCGTGGCTGCATGGCTGGTAGACAAATCCTTTAAAGTGGCAGCCTGGGAGGATGTATGTTACGTATTCGAGGCACAGAAGTGCGGATGAGGTAAAGATGATACACAGAAAGTGTGCCACACCTCACCCTAGTATCTAGATGTAAGTCAATGCAGTGGATGCAATCTTCCCGCTGACAGCTCGCCTCTATAAGATATTCAGCTGTGATTTTAAGAAATAATGTTATTGATTAAAGTGCACGGTCATGCCTATACATTTTAAAATATTATACATTATGATTTTCGTACCCTAAAATTATCGCAGGAACAACATTTTTCGCCACTTCCATCCACTATAAATAATGCTTTATTGAGCATAGATGAACCTGATATACGCGAATATATACGTGTAACATCCTTTGGCTGCTATTTCTAAGCATGTATCACTTATGCTCGTTGTGCAGTTTTCGAATAACCTTGTAACGGCCGAAGCTGTACACACCTATTGGTGGCCACCTTAACCATTGAGTCTTCGCTATTTGTAAATATTTAATGTACGACTTGAAATGAGGCGGAGCACCAGTCTGGTGTTGCATACAATTCCTTTCTCCGTTTATACCACAATAGGAACATAACCTTCATACAGGCGTTTGGCTTCACATATGAGATGAACGTAAAGAAAATTGATTATTTGTTTGGAATTTTCCGCATTTCCATGTAAACATTGGTCTTATGCATTGAAACCCAATATGGATGCCCAATTAATAAAAGATGGAGACAGTGTTACAGGTGCAAAAATTTGAGGGATGTTTTCACAAACATAGAAAAAAATAAAAAAAAATATTATTTAAGTTTCATAATTTAATTGTGGGCACAAGATATTTGCATCTTGGAAATTTTTTTTTAAAAGACCCATATAAAACAATTAAATTCAGGTACAAAGTTATTACACAATTTCTTCAGTTATAATTAATAATCACGCCCCTTGATATACAAAGACATTAATCATACCACAAATACATCAATGATAACAAACTCGCCCCTTTGGTATACGAA